>JAUELO010053659.1:0-10018 GCA_032357855.1 Amphibolips quercusostensackenii | reverse complement strand
AAATAGACAAGCGTTTAATCAAATAAATTAAAAATTTTTCAAAAATGTCACCATTGCAAAGCTTTCTCTATGAGGAAGCAAAAGTGTTGATTTTCAACTTGGTTTACCTAATATTCCTGATTCTGAATAAAATTTACAATAACGTCTTTTTTAACATGAAACGTTTCAGGCAAGGGGTTTGACGAAAAATCTACACAAAAAATGTGTAACGCTGACGTCATCATCCATTACGTGTCCGCCACCAGCATATTCATCTTAGCACGGTTTTATTTTACTTGTAGAGCAGAGAGATTTATCCAAAGAATGTATAAAACAGGAACAAACAGTATGTGGAATTGTCAAAGGGGAAAAGAAAAATAAGAAACGGGTAAAAGGAAAAAGTAAAGGAGAAAACGAAAAAGGGGGAAAATAACAGAGGAAAGGGAATGAGGATAGGGTAAAAAGGAAAAAAGAAAAGGGAAAAGAAGAAAGGAGGAAAGGAAAAGGGAAAGAAGAAACTGCAAAAAAATAGATAATAGGCGATAAGGAAAAAGAAAAAAAAGGCAAGGAGAAAAAAGAAAGAAGTAATGGGAAAAGGGGAAAAGCAAAAGGTAAAAGGGTGACAAGGAACTGGGAAAATAAAAAAGAAAAAAAGGAAAAGAGGAAAAAAAAGAAGAAAGAAAAAAAGGAAAACTGTCAAGGGTGAACAGAGATAAGAGGACAAAGGAAAGGGAAATATCAAAATGGGGAAAAGGGAAATAAGAGAAGGAGAAAGAAGGGAGAAAAAATTAAAAAGGGAAAGGGAAAAATAGAAAAGAAGGAAATGAGAAATAGGGAAGAGGAAAGCGGAAAGGGAAAGAGAAAAAGAAGAAAGGGCAACGGGAAAGGAAGGGAAAAGATAGGACGTGAGAGGGGGAAAGAAAAAAGGAAAAACTGAAATGAGAAAAGGAGAATAAAAGGAAGAGGTAAAGAGAAATAGAAAAAAGGGAAAAGAGAAAGGTGAAAGAGAAAAAAGGGGACACGCTGGCAATAAAAAATAAAAAGTGTAAATGGAAAAGGGAAAAAGGGGACACGAAACAAGGGAAAAAATAAAGGAGAAAGGGAAAATTAGGAAGGACAAATGGAAAAAAGTGGAAACGGAAAAAAGGAAAATGAAAAATGGGAAAAGGGCAAAGGAGAAAGGTAAAAAGATAAATGGAGAATTGAAAAGGGAAAGGGGAAAGGGGAAATAAAAAGGGGAAAAGGGGAAAGGAAAAATAGGAAAATAAAAAATAGGAAATGGGAAATGGGAAAGGGAAGAGTAAAAGAAGAAAAGGAAAAAGAGGAAGGGTCAAAGGGAAAGAGAAAAAGGGTGAAAGGGGGAAAAAGGACAGAGGAAAGAGAAAAAGGTGAAAGGGGGAAAAAAAGATGCAAAAGGGGGTAATTTTGAGACATGCACACACATATTTAGCTGAAAAGTTAATTGTCTAACATTAAGTTAATTTCTTATTAAAATAGTTTAATTGTTGAGGAAATAGTTCAATTTGAGCCAAAAATAAAAATTTTTTCTTATGGGAAAAACTTTATAAACTATGTGGTGATTGCGGAAATTTTAAATTTCATTTTATTTCAAATGCATACATTATTTGTGGAATTAAATTTTTAGGCGATATGCATGACAATTAGAAAAAAAACTTTGGATTAGTCAAATATATATTGAAAACTAGTAAAATTGAAAATTATATATATATATATTTATTTATTTATATATATATTAAAATAATATATCATCATAATATATTATATAATATATTATGTATTAAAATTAAATATAATATTACACTTACCAATAGAATCAGGAAATGACACTACGAAAAAACATAGAATTCCTGACGCAGTCCACATTTTTCTCAAAATATAGGACACCAGCTTCAAGAATTCCGATACCTTTCTACCAGTCTGTACTTTCCAAAAAGTACAGAATTTTGAATCTTGTATATACAATGTATACAAAGGCTAGGGGGGGGGGGGGGGGATTGACAAAACATGCAGTGGAAAGATGACTCTTCAACAATGGCCAAAATCATGCTAACATTTTATTTTTCAATTTAAAAAAAGGTCTTACAATCATGTACAATCATTTGTTTATTAAATGAGTCGGATATAACATAATTGAAAAAATGCGGAAATTTCGTCGATAAGGTTCATTCACATTTCCAATGAATAATAATTAGCGTTGTACAAGTTTTTTTTTAATTTTCATGCATTTTGACCCCAAATTTTTTCTAAATTTTTTCCTACAAAAATAATTGTTTAAGCCACTTACTTATATTTATAATAATATTATCTTAGAATTATGCTAAAAGGTTTCACTTTTTCTACAATTTTCTTCTGTTCATCCCCTTTTTCAATTAGATAGACCTGATAAGCAATTAAGGTTAACAATAATAATTTTTAACGCAATTTATACAAACGAGAAAAAACATTCTTTTTAAAAAGAAGTTAAATTTTTGAACCAAAGAGATGAATCTTTCATCATATTTTAATTTTTCAACGAGAAACCAAGTAGTTAAATTTTTGATTACAAAAATTAATTTTCAACTAAAAGAAAAAAAATTAAGAACCAAATAGTAAAATCCTTGACCAAGTAAATTTAATTTTGAAAGCAGGAAGACGAAATTTTAACCCAAAAATTTCAATTTTTTATCAAAACTTAAGCAGTCATATTCTTAGTTTTTTTCCGTTAAAAACAAAGAATAAATATTCATATCATTTTAAACAAATAGACTCTCAGTTACTACTTCAAGGAAAATTTATATTTAATATGATCAATATGAAAAATTGTTAAAGAATATTTTAAATATCTGTTTTATTTCAAATAATATATTCACGAACGAGAAAAAATAGTTACAAAAATGTTTCTCTCTTTTGTTCATTTATCATTTGTTCATAACTGAAAAGTCAAAGCTAAGTAAAAAATCCAGAAAAATCTGCACCTTTTTTTCACTTATCTAAGAGAAGATAGTTATAAGCAATGATTTATTGTTTAAACAACTATTTTTGTGAACTTTTAATAATTATTACCTCACTGAGTGAAGATCGGACAAAAAGTTGAAAATTTTAGAAAAACTGCAAATATCTGGTATTATTAAGAAAAAAAAATAGTAACAAGCAATCAATATTTTTTTAAATAATTATTTTTGGTAATTTAAATTAATTATTGATTTACTTTAAGTGAAAAGTGGACAAATAGTAAAAATTAAAAAAAAAACCCTTAACGTTCTACTGTTATTTGAAATAAAATATTATAAGCAATAATAAATTGTTTAAACGATAATTTTTGTCAACTTTATTAAATCTTTTAACTCTTTCTAATCGAAAAATGCACAAAAAATGAAAGATATAAAAAATACTGCAATTTTCTAGCAATATTCTGAAACAATATTATTAACAATAATAACTGTTAAAATAACTATTATAGTTAAAGGTAATTAAGTATTACCATACCTAAATGAAAATTGTACAAAAAGTACGAAAAAAATTTTTTTAATTAATATTTTTGTAAATTTAAATAAATTTTTGAGCGATTTGCGTAATAACTAAAAAAATGGACCACCCTAATTTTCACCCAAAAACATTGATTTAAAAAAAATTAGTATAACACTTAAAACCAAGTAGCTAAGTTATAAACAAGTACAGATAAATCTTTACCCAAAAAGGAATGAAATTTAAAAAAATAGTTGAAGTTTCGACTTATTAGATAACTCTTTAACTAAAATGTTGAGTCTTCAATCAAAAAATTAATTTTCAACAAAGTAGTTAAGCTTTCAGACAATCAGCGGAATTGTGAACTAAAAAACAAATATTTAAGAAGTGGAATCATTGAATTCTTATATAAACAATTAAGACTTCCAAAAAAATCTGTTTTATTCCTTTAAATCTTTAAAATTTTATTAGAACATTACAAACGCATTAAATTGCATTAAGTCTGACGATTTTTTTTTGAAATCACTTAAAAGTATTTGAGATTCTTTAAAAAAATGTTTTCATTTCTTTAAATTTTTTAAATCATTCGAAATCCCTCACTTTTTGCAAATAATTGAAATACGTGAAATTCTTTACAACTTTTTGCAATTTTTTCAAATATCCCTTAATTAATTAAAATCCTTGGCAATGTCTAGAAGTCCCTCGCAATAATAAAAATCCTATAAAATCCATAGAGACCCTAAAAAATTTCTTATGAAATCCTTTAGAATACCTTGAAATGCGATATTGTATGGAAGTTTTCAAAACTGCGTAGAAGTTTATTCAATTCCTTATAGAATTCTTAAAATACTTAGATATTTCTTGAATTTTTTTTAATCTATTAAAACTTTTCAAGAATATTTAAAAAGTGCGAAAACATTTAAATTCCTTTGAAATCTTCCAAAATACCTTTAAATATTGAAAATTATAAATTGCTCGAAATCTTTCGAGATCTGTGGAAATTCCTTGAAAGTGTTTTAATATCCTAAAATATGCGTCTTCAACAAGCATTTTACTTTTTTTACATAACTTTTTTTTTTTTTTAATTTTTCATTTCAGGATAAAAATGCTGTCACTTTCGCAAATCACGATTTTTTAAATTCGATTATCATAGCATGACAAGAGCTTTTTGCCTAAGGATTTTCTGTTTGACAGCGTAGTATATATGTTATATCAATATATGCTTACATTTTGGAGAAATTTTTTAAAAAGACAAATTTTTTTGATAAAACGTTATCTTTTCTAATTTTGCAATCTGTAAATATGCAACGTCGGTAGAGATTAAGTAGACCATTTACAAGCTTTACATTATAATTTCGTATTTCTCTAAATTCGTAAATTCCCAATAACTATAAGCCTCTTGACATAAATGTGTACACCCCTAAATAATCAAATAAACAAACCATAAAAAAAAATTACGGACAAAAACTTGGAAAATCCAATTTTTCACTTATGGGGTTTTTTTGGACCCTATGAAGCAGACTTACGAGGATTATATTTAAAAAATAATTTTGAATTTGTATTATACTCTGCGACTTCAAGTGTAAAACCTGCTTGATTTCAAATGTATCTGGTCTTTGATTCTTTTTTAATAGTAATTTAAGGTTTGTATCGAGAATTTATCGCGATATAAGAGAAAGTCAAGAAGTAAATGACTTCCTGAAAAAAATTCTATCAAGCAATAATTTAGATTTTTTCAAATGTAACATGACAAGCGATTTCTGTCTAAGAATTGTCTCTTTCCAGATCACAGTATATATGTTCTTGAAAAATTCTAGAACATTTTAGAAAAACATTTTTTTTTGTACAGCGTTATCTTTACCAAAGTTTCAATTAATAAATATGCAATTCAGGAAGCGATTGTTATAGTTTTATGCATTAGAAAATGTTACAAAATTACTTTTTTATTTAACTTTTATTTTTTGCGCTTAAATTTCTATTTCTATAACACTCTTTTAATAAATATATACATTTTGATTAATAGCTAATTGTCAGAATAAATATCGAGGAATAACTAAATACGCATAATATTGGCGATCCTTTCCAGATTTTACAAAAACTTCTTTTTTCTTATAGGAAATACGTGTTAAACTTCATGTGGTTTGCGGAACTTTCGAATATTAATTGTTTTAAAGAAAGTACGTATTTCTTGAATTTAAACCAATTTAGAATGTAAGAGCATAAATATTTCAACGAACGAATTTCCCAAAGCGTTTCTTCTTTGAAAAATCTAACCTATGTTCATTAACAACTTGTCAGCAGCTGTTTCGCAAAAAAAATTTCGTCACTTATATTATTATTTTTATTTTATGTATATTTTTTATAAATATTATTAATATTCAAGTTATATTTTATAAGTTAGGAAGTGTAAGTCAATAATTGAGAGTTATTTGTCATAAGTTATCATTTTAGGAATTATAGAAAATAAGCCGCGTAGAAAAGAAAAAAATCCAGAAGAAAATTTAATCATTAAGCTTTTTATGTGAATTTTTCGCACCTTTAAAAAAACAAATACATTAATCTTACAAAAGAAATTTCTTTGATCCTAATTAGTAAGCTATAAACAACTAAATACAATTTTTAACAAACCGCAAATTTTATGTAAATATATTTAAAATCCTCTTCAGCACATGGTTGTACTTGATTTTATTCCGATTTTACAAAAAAGCGTAAATGTGAAAAAAAATTATTTATTATGACAATTTGTTGCTGACAGTTAACAAAAAAGTTTTGAATAATGAAAAAAAGAGAATTCTAATTAACCCACTTTTTTTCTAAAACTTTTATTGCTTAGAAGACCGCTCCGCCAATTTTCGCTAATATTTCGGACCATTTAGTTAAAGGATAAAATAGGTGAAATTGAATGAAAATTGTCTCTCTACAGGAATGAAAATTCATTACAGTTAAAATATAGTAGAGAAAACAGGATTGTTAATTTACAAATTTATAATGTGTTAGCTCTTAGTTACAGATGGTTTAATGATGGCTCATTTTGAAGCTTATTATAATTTTTTAAAATTATTCTATGCATGTATTCATTTATTTATTTACTAAAACCAACAATTTACACTAACTTATTTAAAAAACGTAATTTTCTCGTTTTTTATTCGTAACAAAAATCACAAGACACTGGGAGGCCGGGAAGTTTTATGATTTAATTATGACTTTTTTCTATGTTAAAATAAAATTTTTCTACATTTTATTGATATCAGTAATTATTTTCTCACCATTCTCTTTTCATTTTAAAAGATAAACTGCTTTTATTCATATATGGAAAAATTAAGGATAAAATCCAAATCAATTAAAATCATTTCGAAAAAATGTCTAATTTGAAAAATGTTTTTGATTGCTTAATAAGGAAAGTTACTTATTTTTTAATATCAAGTTTTTTCATTAGTTTTTCTAACCCTATAAAACTATTTAAAAATGTAACATCATTAATTCTTTTTTAGCATTATTTTATTTTTTCTTGCATTAAAACATAAAATCTTTTAAATTCTCTAAAATCACAAGAAAATTAAAAGTTTATTAGGTTTTCAAAAATCCCAACGCTTCGGCAACACACTGTTTCTCTCTTCAGGGAAATAATTCCACAAGAATAATCTGAAAAAGTGTAATAATAATCTAACTAAGATTATAGGGTGACAAACAATCTAAAAATAGTGAAATAAGCTACTTACGAATTAGTTACAAAATGTCAAAGTGATCTTTTAGGGTAAAGTCAAAAATTAAATTTATATATTAGTAGCATCATGAAAATACCAGCAGTGTTATAAAAAAAATAGAACTTATTGAAAAATTTTGCATTAAATACTTCTGTACACAAATAAAAATTTATTAGAATTCAAATTGTCATAAGGAAGATAGAGGTTAGGTTTAGAGATAATCAAGTATTATAGTTACCATATTTCAAATTTTCGAAAAAATAAAGATTTATGTGATGTAGAGTTTATAAATCATGAAGTCTGTATGATTAACATAAAAATATTATGAAACTTATTTAAAATATTTTTTATTATGAAAGCAGGACGAAAGAGCATCCTGCTTCCATGAGGATAACTTCAAAAGTGACTGTTAGGAAGAATCAACTAACCTAACATACTGTAGTATTATCCTCTAAAAAAACGTTAATTTTATCCCAAACCAAAAAATAAGCAATAATGTCATCAATATTAGTATAATAATGGTCGTTAATAACATGATTCTAATTTATTCTTACACTATTTTGGTGTTCTATTTGTCTAATCTGTAAAGGTCTTTTTGTTTGTCCAATGTAACATTTGCCACAACTACAAGTGAAAAGGTGAACTACGTTAATTTTTTCTAAGGTTTCTAATTGGTCTTCGCATGATTTAATTATTTTATAGATTTTAAAATTCATAATAAAAATGGTGCTAATTTTATAAGTTAACAAAACAAAAACAATTGTAGTCGAAAAATTAAGAGATTTACGACCCATGTATTATAATTTTTGTTGATACTCAGATTCCTGACCAATGCAATGCTATTCTTAGGTTGGGTGACGGAATTTAGCTTTACTTTTTTAACTCCTAAAAATCAGCATACCTGTAAAATTGTTAAAAATGGAGAAACTAACATTGATGAAACTGCAGATAAACTACAAATAGAATCAAGGCAAGAAATTATTTCCTTATCTTATCGATACATTAAAAAACCTAACTTCATATCTGATTTAGACAGGATCATTTCAAAAAATATTGCTGGCACAAAAATTTTTTCAAAGGACGTCAAGACCTATTTATAACTGATGCATACAAAGGTCATGTTACTATTATTTTCAATAATTAGAATTACAATAACAGAATGGAATTATTATTAAATAATTAACACAACATGTGAAAAAATTGATAATAACCCCCTGAAATTTACACAAAGATAAACTTTTAGAAAAATTAACTATTAGAAACTGAAAGGTCTTTTAGGCTCTCACGTGAATAGACAAGATCTCATTATAGAAAATACTAATTGGCTAAAAATAACGGCAACCTAGAAATTCATGATAAATTATTTTCCTTTGAGACTTGTTGTGAGCACTATTGATTCTCCTACATATGCTATGTCGAAATTTTCTAACAATATTTTAAATTCTGCTCTAGCAAATACTCAATATTTTACTAACAATGATATTGACTTTAAACCAAGACTAGCAAATATTATTATTCCCACTGACCACATCATGAACTCTCTTAATATAACTTTACTCTTCACTAATATTTCTGTCAATTTGGTTCTTAACAGTATTAATAACAAATGGTCTTATATTGTAAAAGCTGCTGCCTTACCTTCAGATCAATTTAAAGAAGTAATAAAATTCTTAAAATAAAATACTTACCTTTAAATTTGTAAAATTTTTAATACACAAATAGATCTCCTATGGGTCCTATTTCTAATAATTAGCTGACTTCGTTATGCAAGACTTAGACTTCGAGTTTTTTAATAAGCTAAATTTATCAAAGCATCACGTACCTAATGTGCGTAGATGATACTATTTGATTATTTCTGAAGATACAATTAAAAAATCTAACAAAACATTTACTAAATTTATAAAAGATTAAAATTTACACATGGAATAGAAGATAATAAGACTATTAACTTGTTTAATATAAGCATTATAAATAATAATATGTTTATTTTTCATCCTGAAGATATTTATAAGGAAGAACTTTACCTTTTTCCAGGCAAGGAAAAAGAACTTCAAGTTTAAAAAAATGCTGATCAAATTTTTTGATATGTAATTAATTAAGAGTTATTAATTTCAATATTAAATGCCTAAACTTTTTCATTTTACCTTTGGAAGAGTTCTGATTTTTCGATTGCTTTGATTTGGCAGTTAAGTATTTAATATTTAAACTAATCATTTTTTTTGGTATGAAAGCTTTAATTTTCAATCTAACGGCTACTAGTTTCTTTTGAAATGTAACGCATTTATTAATAATTGTAATCCATCAATAATCAGTAGTTATTTTTAATTAGTAGTAGTAGTATTGAGTAATAAAATGATTAGAGGTGTCACGTGGATTTTGAAAATTTAAGAAACATTTTTTGCAAATATTTGTCACAGATTTTTTTTTCCACAGTGTCATAAAAACAGAATACAAATCATTATAATTACAGCCTACGAAACACTGGGGTGGTCCAAATCCAAAAAATGTCGCGAATTTTTTGGGCCAACCTTGTAAGAGTCTACTACTGTCAAGACAGTAATGTGTAAACAGTTTCAACTCTGTAGCCTAAGAAAGCTTATGTTACGGGAAAGGAGCTCGAAAAAAACAAAACAATTTAATTAATTTGTTCAAGACACAAATTTATATTGAGTTGCTTAATACACAAGTTCATATTGAGTTGCTAAATACACAAATAAATTGAGTAAAGACTAGAATTCTGGCCAATGCTTGATATAGTCCACTAGGTCCCATAATTGAGAACCATTGGAAAGCAATTTACCGCGAATGATTCACCACTTGTGTTTACTCAAATAAACTCAAGTCGGGAAAACCTTCCAGCTAAATTGCTT
>JAUELO010053651.1:0-10018 GCA_032357855.1 Amphibolips quercusostensackenii | reverse complement strand
TGTAGCTAATGGCACGACGTCGATGGGGTTAGGTCGTGTTTTACTTTCGGTAGAGCTGAACGGTGTAAAACTAAAGGCCGCTTTTCGTATAGCAAGCAAAGTTGCACCTGATTGCATTTTAGGGTAGGATTTCATACGAAAGATCGGCCTCACAAAAAATGGCTTTAGGGATTCGTGGTATTTAGCAAGGCGTCCGAGTAAGGACCGCAATGTCCACTATGGTAATGGGGACATAGCGACAATGGGGTCGGAAGAGAGCACGCAACACTAAATGTGTTGCGGTATAGTTGAGTGGTCAAAAGCTAAAGAACCGCAACTCAAAGAATTTTTAGCGGATGCAATACCTTCGGTGGCGCCAAAAATTAGGAAAAACACTCTTCTTAAACAAGGAATTGATGTCTAGGGACATCCGCCAGTCAAACAAAGCCACTATCGAAAGTCACCTGTGGTACTGAAGGCTACTATAAACAGGTAGATTATCTCTTAGCAAAATATTTTATCAAGCAGTCGAATTCAGAATGGACAAGCCCCGTTATTATGTTCGAAAGGACCAACAGATCTTATCTTCTTTGTGTATTCTATCGAAAATTTAACGAGGTTTTTAGGGACAATGCCTACCGGCTTCTATTCTTGGAAGACATTTTTGATAGTCTGAGATCGGCTCACTACATTCTGACGATTAATTTGAGTTTACCGTACTATCAGGTGCCGTTAGAGGATGATAGTCACTTCATAACGGCTTTTACAGAACCGGCGCTAGAGCTTTTTGAATACAAAAAAATGCCACTCGGGTGATCAAGCGCAGCGGCAACCTTTCAGCGATTAACTGACGAATTAATCGGACTGAAAATGCGTTTACACTGCTTTACGTATATGTATGATACCATCATAGTATCAGAAAGTTTTGAGGAGCACTTGTACTAGTTCCGAATAAAGTCTATGGCGCTTAGTTATTAATTAGTCCCAAGAAAAGCATTTTTTGTAGTTGTGGAGTCCACTATAGTATCTCGGGTATCACGTTAACCATTGAGGTTTACAACCAGATGCGAAGTGCGTAGCTCCTGTACCTAATTACCTGGCATTAGCCAATATTAAGCAGCTGTGAAGATTTTTAGACATGGCTAGTTGGTATCGGCACTTTATCCAGGGGTTTGCTACTCTTACGGAACTCTCCAGTATTAGAATACCCAAATTTTAAGGTTCCGTTCGCTCTACAGACAGACGCGAGTAGTGACGGCCCTGGGGCAGTTCTAGCGCAGGTTATTAGAGGTGAGAAGCAAGTAATAGATATTGCAAGTCGTACGCTGTCAGGCGCGAAACGTAAATAATCGACGACCGAACAAGAGTGTTTTGCCGTAACTTGGTCAATTCGGAAATTTCGAAGTTATTAGAAGGTACTTAACTTGTTGTGATTACAGATCACTCTAGCTTACAGTGGCTCTGCAATCTGCACAACTCGACAGGAAGACTAGCACCTTGGTCGCTCAAGCTTTCGGAGGACTAGTGGTACTGCCGTCGCATGGAAGATGTGCAGAAGTAACCAAAGATGTACCGCGACTGGAAAGTTGTTAAATCGTAACTGTACTTCTTTAGACCAAAACCGTTAAACGATTCAATTTTTAAAGATCACGCAGCGTGAAAATTCGTAATTCCCCTCAAATACAGGTATCGAGTTTTGTTTGAAGTCCACAACGAACCACAAGCGTGACAGCTCGGCATTGTAAAGACCTATGCTAGGGCCGCAATTCCGTACTATTAGCCGGAAATATTTCGTTATATTGTGCGGTATTTAAGGGGATGCGATACATGTCAGCTTACGAAGGTTTCCGAACAAGCCCCTTCTGGGTTGATGGGAAGGAAGGTCGTAATAAACCATGGGCGTTGGAATCCATGGATTTTATAGGGCCGTATACATGAAATAGGGCAGGTAACAAGTATATTATCGTCTATCACGATTACTTTCCTAATTGGATTAAATGTAAGGCTCTTTGTGCGGTAAATGCAAAAAAGCGGGTGTTGGCCTCGTTCAATTTAGTAAATTTCAGAAAATCAAGTTTTTCTTAGTTTAGCGGCTACTCCATTCACCTGCCAGTTTAAAATTTAGTTTTCTTGCCTTTCAGGATCATCAAGTCGCCCTTAGGTAGATCCAGAGTTTATTGATCTTTTGAATTTCCGTATAAATTTTCTTAGTTTCAGGCTTTGTCTTAATAGGACAACTTTCAGGAGATAGCCTTTAAATAATTTTGTAGAATTGAAGGATTCGAAAAGTTGATTATTAAATAATGGCACGTGCAAAGACTTACACATATAACCTGATGCCTGAACGCTTTGAAAAATTGCCCCCGCACAGTGGGGCAAAAAAAGTACCCGTGGACAGGTCAATTTTTAGGCTACACTATTCATCTGACTTAAACTTTTTTTTTTAATAAAATTTATCCTAAATTAAAAAAAAAATCTTGTGAATATATTTTTCAAATTGTTTAAAAATTTGTTATTCAACACAAGGTTAAATTTTTTCATTTTCCTTTTAAGTTTTTGAGTTTCATTTCTTTTAAGACATGCAGATGTGTTTCAAATAGAAAAATGTCAAACACGTTGATTTTTTATTAAAATTAATATCACTTCTTATTGTGAAAAATGATGTAAATTTTTTTTTAATTTGTGGAGAGAAAATTAATTGCCCGATTAATCCCCTAATAACTCAAAAAGTCACAAAAAATACAATTAGTCGAAAGTCTGCAATTTTCCACCACATGATAATTTATTCAGATGCACAAAGATTTCCCAGAAAGTTTCATTCACCTAGCCGATGTAAAACGCATACTAGTCCTACCCCTAACACTTAAAATATTTACTGAAAACAGAATAATTTAAGTGTGTCCCGTCTAGAAAAAATTTCCGAACTTTACAAAAAATTTCAAAAAATTTTGGCGTTTCAAAAATTTCACAATTTCAAAATATTTTAATAATTTTCTAACTTTTCTAAAAATTTCCAAAATTTTTCAAAATTTACAAAATTTTTTTTTAATTCCAGAATATCCAAAAATTTTAATTATTTTAAAACTTTTCAAAACATTTTGAACCTTACGAAAAATTTCCAAATTTCCCGGCATTTCAAAAATATTCCAAAATTTCCAAAATATTTTATAATTTTCAAAATTTTCAAAAACATTGAAATTTTCAAAAAATTTTAAATTTTTAAAAATTTCTAAAATTCAAAAAATTTGAATTATTTTCAAACTTTTTATCCAATTTTGAAACTTTCAAAAAATTACCAAATTCCCAAAAATTTCCAAAACATTTCAAAATTTTTAAAAATTAAGAAAATTTCCCCAAATGTCATAAATTTTTTATAATTTCAAAATTTCCCAAAAATTTCAAAACTTCCAAAATTTTTTAAAACTTCTCATCTAATAGTAGGAAATACTACGTGAAATCAATAAAGAGTGATTAGGAGCCTTGAAAATAGATAGCATATGGATTTTCATTTGGCAACGTGGCATAAACATCGTACGTGGTACTTCGTGGTTTCACTGTGTTTTAAATAAAAAATGTCAAACACGTTAATTTTTTCTATGAATTAATATTACTTCTTATTGCAAAAAATGATGTTAATTTTTTTTCAATTTGTAGAGAATAAATTAATTGACCAATTAATCCCCTAATAACTCAAAAAGTCACAAAAAATACAATTAGTCGAAAGTCTGCAATTTTCTTTGACAGGATTATTTATTCAGATGCACAAAGATTTCTAAGAAGGTTCCATTTACCTAGCTGATGTGAAACGCATACCAGTCCTACCCCTAATACTTAAAATATTTACCAAAAAACAGAATAATTTAAAAGTGTCCCGTCTGGAAAAAATTTCCAAACTTTACAAAAAATTTAAAAAAATTTTGACGTTCTAAAAATTTTTAAATTTTTTAAAAATTTTTATAATTTTCTAACTTTTCCAAAAATTTCCAGAATTTTTCAAAATTTCCAAAATATCTAAAAGTTTCTGAAAATTTCCAAAATATCTAAAAATTTCTAAAATATCTAAAAATTTCGATTATCTTGAAACTTTTCAAAACATTTTGAACATTACAAAAAAGTTCTCAATTTCCGAAAATTTTAAAAATATTTTAAAATTTTTAAAACATTCAATAATTTCAAAAATTTTCAAACACATTTAAGTTTTCAAAAAATTTCCAAAATTTTTAAAAATGTCAATTATTTTCAAACTTTTTCACCAATTTTGGAACTATTAAAAAGTTACCGAATTTCAAAATTGTCCAAATATTTCAAAATTTAAAAAAATTAAGAAAATTTCTCAAAATGTCAAAAATTTTCAATAATTTCAATATTTCCCAAAAATTTCAAAACATCCAAAAAATTTAAAAACTTCTTATCAAATAGTGGAAAATAATACGTGAAATCAATAAACAGAGATTAAGAGACTTGAAAAAAGATAGCATATGCATTTTTATTTGGCAGCGTGACATGAACATCGTACGTGGCACCTCGTGGTTTTACTGTGTTTCAAATAGAAAAATGTCAAACACGTTAATTTTTTTCTGAAATTAATATTTCTTCTTATTGCAAAAAATTATGTAATTTTTTTTTAATTGTCGAAAAAAAATTGCATGCCCAATTAATCCCCCAATACTCAAAAATTTACAAAAAATACAATTAATCAAAAGCCTGCAATTTTCTTCCACATGATTATTTATTTAGATGCACAAAGATTTCCCAGAAAGTTTTATTTTCCTATCTGATGTGAAACGCATACCAGTCCCACCCCTAACACTTCAAATATTTACCAAAAAACAGAATACTTTTAAAGTGTCCCGTCTGAAAAAAATTTCCAAACTTTACAAAAATTTCAAAAAATTTTGACGTTCTAAAAATGTTCCAATTTCCAAAAATTTTAATAACTTTCTATCTTTTCTAAAAATTTCCAAAATATCTAAAAATTTTAATTATTTTAAAACTTTTCTAAACATTTTGAACCTTACAAAAAATTTCTAAATTTCGCAAAATTTTAAAAATATTTCTACATTTTCAAAATATTATATAATTTCTAAAATCTTCAAACACATTTTAATTTTGAAAAAATTTTAAATTTCAAAAAATTTCTAAAATAAAAAAAAATTTCAATTATTTTCAAACTTTTTAACCAATTTTGAAACTTTAAAAAAATTACTGAATTTCCAAAACTGTCCAAAATATTTAAAAATTTTAAAAATTAAGAAAATTTCCCAAAATGACAAAAATTTTTAATAATTTCAAAATTTCAAAACATCCAGAAATTTTCAAAACTTTTTATCAAATAGTAAATAATACTATGGAAAATCAATAAACAGAGATTAAGAGCCTTGAAAAAATATAGCATATGGATTTTTATTTGGAAACGTGTCATGAACATCGTACGTGGCACCTTGTGGTTCAATTTTGTCTCAGTCTTAAAATGGTTACATTACAATATATAACTAAGTTGCAGACAGCTGCATGATAGGGGGACCTACACATTAACGCGGGATTTAAATCATCAGAATCTAAGTAAAAGTACATAGGAAAATTGCAAGAGGGTACCCACTCAGGAATCAAACCCCGGACCTCTAACGTGAAGTCCAAACGCCTAACCGCTTGAGACGCCGAAGCACGTTTTTGGGGCGGCTAATTATTATTATTATTATTATCACTCATCTAAATTTCTCGCAGAGTACTTCAATAAGCTTCCTTCTTGTACATTTGAATTGTATGTATAAAGTAATAAAGAAAATATGTACTATAATTTAAATTCAAACTTTATTTAATTTCAGAAATTTTTCGTTAGATTTATTTTATTTACGATCTATCAATTATCACCTTTTGAGGTGGCTCATAGTATTATTAGGCATCAACTCACCGAATACATATTATGCAATAAGACTTATAGTAACACCAGCGAGCATTATATCTTGTTGTCTGCAGTAAATCATTATTCAATTACTGTTTTTATTTTATAAAACAATATTATTATAATTATATTATAATTAATAATATACTACTCTTATTATATTGTTTCGAACTTGGTTTGTGATATAATCTTTTCCCAAATTATTCTACCCAAAAATGTTTGGATTTTGTATAGTTGACGCGCCGACTTCAGGGACATTAGTATTACCTTCTGCCTACTGCATTGACATGGTACTAATGAATGAACTTGTATAATTATTCTTACAGAATCGTCATCATCAAATCCTCAGAAGCATCAAACGCATATAGATGAGAGTCCAAATCTTCCCAGATACGTTCCAGTGCTAGGTGAAGTGTCACCTTTTAATGAAATTCAAAAGAGTTATCCCACCATAGTCGATATTATGTCACTTGATGACAAGTTTATTGGCCATGGCTTTGCAATACATAATTTGTTTGTCGTAACGCGCCCTGCATATGTGCGTAGCCCTTATTATATGAAATTGATGGTGGGAGATAAATCAGAAAAACACTATGAAAACGCTGGATACGAGAGAACGTTTGCAAAAGTCATTGTGATTCAAATTCCGTTGGGTATTTCGTTAGCAAGACCTGTACATAAAGGTTTAGAAAAGGCTGGTTATTCAGAAGCAGCTATCAAGTATGCTTGTGATTTTGTGCGGGATTGGCTGAAACATAGGGGTTACACTCCTGTAATTGTGTGACCCTGAGCAGGACGGGAGAATTGATACGCGAGTTCTCAAAGGAAAAAGAAACAAGTGCTTATTTATATAAAAACAATTTATGTTCTGTTGATTTAACGCATTTTAAAATAAATAGTAATTAGTGAAAATGTTTAAGTATATTTATATATCCTTATGCAGCTTATTGTGAACATTGATAATTGGATTTTAATTTAAAACCTCATTTTATTAATGTTTGTAAGACAATTATTTATTGTTGATGTATGAAATTAAAAAAACAATATAAAGGGAAGCAGAGCACTCTTTTTCTAACTATCATATTTTTGTTTTATAGAAAACAAATGTGAAAAACGTTTTATAATACTAAAACTGTCACGCATTATTCAAATATCAATTTCTATTGTAGTATTTGACTATAGATGGCAAGAACTTTACAGCAAAAATTAACCTGTTCCATTCTGCCTTGTTCTTTCATAATTTATTTTAATTAATTTTCTTAAAATAATTAATTCGTAAACAATCGGATCGAGATCGCGAATTCTTAAGAATGGCACAACGGGCTGACAGATACGCGAATGACGGGCCAAGAGTAAATGTGGTGTAGAATAAGTTTTAGAAGAAAAACTGTTTTAGCTTTAGTGTCAACGCAAAGAAGATTATTAAAAATTACGGAAAAGGAAACAGAATGAATGAACGTCAAAGTAAAAGCGAACTAAAATTATTTTCCGGTAAAAATGGTTTTGAATTTCAATCTGCTTCGACTCACAGCCCAACTCAATCTGTACTATTTTTTATTTTGTAAATTCCTAAAATATCATTTGAAGTCAGTTTGTAAGCGCTAGTGTTTTGTTACGCCGGAAAATAGATTTCTACGAGACTACAGCAAATACGGATTAAGTTTCGGTCGCGAGCAAAAACGATTGAAGCGTCTAACTTAAATTCGCTTTCGTTCGTTTCCTAATTCTACGCCGCATTTACTCTCGGCTCGTCAAATATAATGTATACGCGAATGCGAAACAGACTCTGGCGGCAAGCTAATTGAAGACCGAATAGTTAAGTCCTAAGCTTATATTTATGTGTATATTAATAAAAGTTATGTAATAGGCTGCACTCGGGAAAGTTTTTCTGCAGTTTTTCTTTCTCTTGGCTAATAGTCTAAGCATACGCACGCGCCTATAATAGGAATCCGGCTGCAGACGGTAAGAAATACTTATTAGGAGCGGGTGTCCTAAGCTTACATACTGAATCATGTAAATGTGAGCAATAAAATAAGCAAATAATAAATAATTATTTAATATTATTAGTGAGATCAATCTTTTAATTGCAGTTAATTGCAATCTGTTAGTCTCAGGCAACCCTAATTTGTTTAATATGATAGTTCTACGAAAATCAATAAAATCATTGCTACAAAGTTTAAACAATTTGAATGTATAATTCATTATATTTTGCTCAAATTATTTTTATAACAAACGCTGTATTTTGCACTGGCGGATAATGCTTAGGTGGTAGTCATGCTGGGCTTTCTCCGCGTCTTTAGTAAATACACGTGCATAAAGCTGTAATTACCTATCGTTCTATCCCCTCCATTCCGCCTCTTCCTTTCTCGTCCTTCCTCTCTTTTCCTTTCTCTGTTTCACAAATTCAATATATTGTAAATTAATAGTAATTTTATTATGTTTTGTACATATCAATTAAGTCATTAATAAATATAAGCTCGTTTTAATAAAAGTAAGGTCAGAAAGTAAATCGTTTAACGATATTCTAGTTTTTTGGTGAAATATTGAAGATATCATTTTGTTTGAGAAAAATTAGATTTTAAATTTTCAATTAGCTGGTGAAACCCTCTGTAAAGTAATTTTTTTCAGATAGAATCAATTTTTCGAGGTTCTGGGCGTGAAGCTATAGCTGTCATTTGGTTTTTCGAAATTTTAATTAAAAATTTAAACTCAACTGCCTAAAAACTCCTAATCAGTAAATTTGATCTTATCCGAAACATTGTTACGAGCTTTTGCGCCCCACTACGGAGCCTCCACTTTCTTTCTTGATAATTGGAATTTTGAATTGGAAATGAGATGTCTTAAAAGACTCCTTTACGGTGAATTTCATGCAGATTGGATCATTTTTCCAAAGTTCTCCATTTTTTAAATTGGGGTCTAATTAACACCGCTAGTGCTAAAACGTTAAATATTTGTGCTACTTAAATCTATTAAAATCCTAAATGGTCAGGATTATTTTACTAAGAGGTAAGAGCAAGGTGTGTTTAACCAGTAAAATGGCTGCTTTACAAGCAGGATCGCACGGTAAGGTTAAATAAAGTTAAGATGATTCATATAACCTAATTCGATGCGCAAAAGTATTCTACAGGGAAAAAATTTAAGATTCAGACGCACTTTCGTGTATCGTTAAATCTAAGTTCACTTATTTTTTTGTTGCATAAAAATACGGTATGCGTAAAAAAAGAATTTTTAGTGAAATAAAAATGTTGTAAGAAATATTTAATTATTTATTTAAATTACAAAAATTGTTCATAATAATAATAAAAAATTGTTGATTTTCTAATTCGATAAACTACATTAAAAAAAAATTAAAAATACGATGGAACGCTTGTTACGCGGTAAATAAGAAATATGTATTTTTTACTTAGAACTGAATTACAGACAGCAATACAGGACATCTTTATTGCTCTGAGGCTAGAAGAGAACTAAATATGTGTCGGGTCTGGACACTACACTATGTCCTGTAAATGTTAGAGGCACGTATAGCCTAAGTAGCGAGGTTGAGAAGCGAGATTAGGTCTCTCGTGAGACCTTACTTTCTAGGCAAGTTTGGTTCTTCAAAATCTACAATTTCACTCTTTTGAGTTTGATTGTAACATCTGTTTTCAGCAGCAGGCGAGCGCTTGCAGCATAAGTTACTAGAAACAGTTTCACCTCAGTTTTATTCCTTATACAAAACAAGATTTTTTAAAAATACAATTAGAAAGTGCAGTTAATATACCGCCTTTAAATAACGCAAACAATAAAATGCAACCTATCGCAACGTAGACTGAATATTGAAAATATTCAAGATTAGTCTTTTGGCAATTTTTAATTGTCGCACTCAGCGGACGATCACTAACCTGCTGAAGACTGGTGCCCTTCACAGTATACTCCAACCAAATACGACTCTATCGGTTTTTACCGAGTGAGTCTCGTCTACCCCGAAAGGGAAATGACTAAATGGTATAATAATGATAATAATAATAATAATGATATGTATTTATATCAAAATTCCGAAAAATTTGCAAATTTCAGCTTTTAAACTAGGCGACATTTCTAAAATTTAACTTCCAAATCAAACGCACATGAAACATGACACTTCTCAAGTACTTTTTT
>JAUELO010053636.1:0-10018 GCA_032357855.1 Amphibolips quercusostensackenii | reverse complement strand
ACAAAAAAAGAGATAAAAAATTTCTCCTGCAATGCGAGAAGGTTACGAAATTTTTGTTATGATTAAGGCCGAAAATGGAGTAAAATATTGGATACTACATAGTTGCTGCTCGACTTGTGCCATTTCATTGAGGTCAGTATATCGAGGGAATTTTGATCATATCTCTACTTTTTCTTTCCCTACTTTTTGAAGAGAACCTCTGAACCATATCGATAATTGTTGTTTCCGTGTGACGAATGTTAATGTCTTATCAGCAAGATGAAAGAACTCCATAATTGAGCCTAATATTTCTTCCGTGACAAAAGCTGCGTCTGACCGTAAAGAGTATCTCCTGGTTAATTCCACAAAATGCAAAGCAAAAGAAATCAATTATTCTGATGAAAATCAAACTATGGAACATGGGTCGACCAAAAACTTGCCACAATTATTCGATAAAAAAAAAACTAAATGATTTGATAAGAGATGAAAATTTATCTTAAAATGAAGCTGAAATCTTTCGGAGTCCTTTGAAACTCTTAAAAGTTCTTAAAAATTCTAAGACGTTTTAAAAATACCCTAAACTCTTGAAAATACTCTAAAATATCTTCAAATTATTTAAATGTAATATAAATTCTTTAGACTGTTTTAAAATCCCCTTAATGTTCTTAAATTTGTTGGAATCCCTTTAAATAATGAAAGTAAATTAGAAAGTTTAAATTAAAAAATCAAGTTGTTCTTGTAGAATAAGGATCAATTTCTCAAAGAATGTTATTTTTATCATACAAGAACTTTAAATAGTCTCTTTTGTCCTAAAAATAAACATCTCATTCAACAATCACACATATAATAATTTATTAAGCGGAACTAAAGTCATAACCGGAGCTTAGTTCTACAATGTCGTAGACACCTTGAGAATCTTTTATTTCAGTCCCTAGGTTATAAACAATGGTTGCTTCTATTTTAATCTAGATAAAAATAAAATCACTCTAATTAATTCATAAAGTCTACTTCAGGAAAAGTTTATTAAAAATAAAGTATATGAAAGAAACAAAGTTCTGTTGAACACCTTGCACCTAAGTGAGACAAGGTTTCTTACCCACATCTAAAAATATTTATACATTGACTCGAAACTTGGTCTGCTTATTCAAAAATATGCTAAAAAAATCGATTGTGTCAGATTTTTTCCAAAAAATATTTATTCTGCTAATAAAAATGGCTAAAAACTTGGAATAAATTGGCCTATCAAACGAATATATAAGATTGAAATTGAAAACAATTTAATTTTCATTTTAAAATCAAAAACAAATTCCTGATTGTTCCTGAAATGATTTTGGGTCGGATTATGAAATTCTTGAATAACAACATTCCAGAATAACAAAATTTTCGAATAATAAAATTTCCGACCGAAAAGTGCCGATTTCTAAAATATCAAAACTGAAAAATTCACAAACTATAATATTTCCGATGTAAATAATTTAACAATTTTTTATAAATTACAAAATATAATTTTAATATAATTCAAATTGTAACAATTTGATTAATTTTATAAATTAAAAGATTTTATTGTTCAAATATGTGAATTTTCTAGTTCAGATATTTGGTAACTCGGCAATTTTCTTGCAAGAATTTTCCAATTTGGTAATATTATAAGATGCTAAGAATTTTATTATTTGGAAATTTTTTAATTTTGTAATATTATAAATCGATCAAGGATTTTATAATTCAAGACTTTTTTAATTCGGTAATTTTATTATTTGGGAATTTCATTATTCTGAAATTTATTTATTTGCGACTTTTCCAATTCGGGAATTTTATTTTTCAGAATTGTTCAGTTAACTCTTGTAAAATAACTTGAAAATTCTAAAAGCTCTTGAATTTTTTTGAAATTTCTAAAAATACCTTTAAACCTTTAAAATCTTTTGAAGTTTCTTAAAGCTATTGGAATCTATTCAGAATTTCTTGGAGTCTCTTAAAATACCCAAAAAAATGGTAAGTCCTTTAAAATCTTCTGAAATCCCTTGAAAATTCTATAAAATTTCTAAAAATACTTTTTAAACTTCAAAATCCTTCAAAGTGACTTGAAGTTATTAAAATATATTGAAAATTTCTTAGAATCTTCTAAAACATCCTAAAAAATTGTAAATACTTTGGAATCTTGTGACGTCCCTTAAAAATTTTGGAAGCTCTTGAAAATTCTTAAGAATTTATAAAACTACCTAAAAACATTTATAACCCTTTAAAGTCCCTTACAGCTATTGGAATCTACCAGGAATTTCTTGGAATCTTCTAAAATATTCTGAAAAATTTTCAATCCTTTGGAATGTTGTAAAATCTCTGGAAACTTTTGAAAGCTTCTGAAAATTCCTTAGGATTTCTGAAAATAACTTATAATCCTAAATATCATTTAAAGTCTCTTGAGGTTATTGGATTTTTTCAAAATTCCTTGGAGTCTTTTAAAATACCCTGATAAATTGTAAGTCCTTTGGAATCTTCTGAAACCCCTTGAAAATTCCTTGGAATTTCTAAGAATACCTTTTAAACTTTTGAATCCTTCAAAGAGACCTAAAGTGATTAGAATATATTAAAAATTTTTAAGACTTTGAAAATACCCTAAAAAATTGTTAATAATTTCGTAAAAGACCTTGAAACTTTTCGAAGATCTTAAAAATTTCTAAAAATACCTTTAAATCTTAATAAAAATTTTAAGTGCGTTGAAGTTATATAAATATATTAAAAAATTTTTGAATCTTTTGAAATACCCTAAAAAATTGCAAAGCCTTCGGAATCTTGTGAAATCCTTTGAAAATTCATTGAAATTTTTAAAAATACCTATAAATATTTGATATCCCTTAAAGTCTCTCACAGTTATTAATATATTACAAATTTCTGGAAATATTTTAAAATACCCTAAAAAATTTGTAATCCTTTAGAATCTTGTGAAATTCCTTGACAATTTTAGAAGCTCTTATAATTTTTTGAAATTTCTAAAAATACCTTTAAACCTTTAAAATATTTTGAAGTCCTTCAAAGCATTTGGAATCTATTAAAAATTTCTTAGAATCTTCTAAGATACCCTGAAAAATTTTCAATCTTTGTAATCTTGTGAAATCTGTTGAAACTTTTTAAACCTTTTGAAAATTCCTGAGAAATTGTAAGTCCCTTGAAATCTTGTGAAATTCCTTGAAAATTTCATGAAATTTCTAAAAATACCTTTAGAACTTTAAAATTCTTCAAAGTGACTTAGAGTTATTAAAATATATAAAAAATTTCTCAGAATCTTTTAAAACATCCTAACAAATTGTGAATACTTTGGAATCTTGTGAAAGACTTTAAAACTTCTTGAAGATCCTAAAAGTTTCTTAGAATTTATAAAAATACCTTTAAATTTAAAGAAAATATAAAGTCCCATAAAGTTATTCAAATATATTTCAAAATTTTTTAATTTTTTTGAAATAACCGAAAAAATTGCAAATCCTTCGGAATCCTGTGAAATCCCTGGAAAATTCATTGAAAATTCTAAAAATACCCATAGATCTCTGAAATCCTTTCAAGTCCCTTATAGTTATTGAAATATAATAAAAATTTCTTAAAATCCTTTAAAATAGTCTAAAAAATTTTTAATTCTTTGGAATCTTGTGAAATCTCTAAAAACTTTTAAAGGTCTTGAGAATTTCTTGGAATTTCTAAAAAAAATTTAAATTCTTTAAAAACCCTTCAAGTTATTAGAATATATTTAAAAAATTTTGAATCTTTTAAAGCACCCTTGAAAATTAAAAATCCTTCGGAATCTTGTGAAATTTTTTAAAACATTTTAAAGCTCTTGAAAATTCCTGTGAATTTCTAAAAATACCTGCAAATATACAAAATTTTCTATAGACCCTTAAAGTTAATAAAATCCATTAAAAATTTCTTGAAACCTTATGAAATCCCTTAAAAATTCCTGGGAATACTATTAAATACCCAAAAAAATGTAAATCCTTTGAAATCTTGTGAAATCCCTTGAAACTTTTTCAACCCCTTGAAAATGTCTTCGAAATTTTTAAAATACCTTTAAACCTTTAAAATCCTTTATAGTGCTTCAAAGTTATTGGAATAATTTTTAAAAAGTGTTTTGAATCTCCTAAAATACCCACAGAAATTTTTTTAATTTCTTGCAATCTTTTTAAATACACAAAAATTGAAAGCCCCTTGGAACCTTGTGAAATCCCTTGAAAATTTCTTAGAATATAAAAAAAAAACTTTTAATCTACAAAGTTCTTTAAAGTGTTTTAAAATTATTAAAATGTATTACAAATTTTTAAGAATCTTTTAAAATACACCTAAAAATTCTAAATTCTTTGGACTCTTGCAAAACCCATTGTAACCTTTTGAAACTCTTGAAAATGTCTTGGAATTTCTAAAAATACCTTTTAATCTTAAAAATTGATTTAAATGACTCAAGGTTATTTAAATATGATAAAATTTTTTTTGGAATTTTTTAAAATACCCTTAGAAATTGTAAATATTCGGAAAGTTTAAAATCCCTTGAATTTTTTTTTTGAATCTCTTCAAAATACCTTGGAATTTCTGTAAATACCGTTAAATCCTGAAAAATTTTGAAAGTCCTTTAAAGTTATTGAAATATATTAAAAATTTCTTCAAAATTTTGAAAATACCCTTAAAAATTGTAAATCCTTTGGAATTTTGTAAAATCTCTTTAAAATGCCTTGGAATTTCTAAAAATATCTATAAACCGTTAAAATCCTTTGATGTGCCTCTAAGTTATTAAAATATGTTATAATTTTTTTGGAATCTTCTTAAATGCCCTTAAAATTATTTTAAATTTCTTGGAATATTATTAAATACCCAAAAAATTTTGAATCAGTTGCAAACTCGTGAAATCCCCTAAAGATTTCTTAAAATTTATAAAAATACCTTTTAATATTTAAAATCCTTGAAAATGCCCAAAAGTTATGGAAATATCTTAAAAACTTTATAAAATCTTTTCAAATTCCCTAAAAAATTCTAAATCCTTTGGAATCTTGTGAAATCCCTTGAAACTTTTTTAATCCCTTGAAAATGTCTTGGAATTTTCAAAAATACCTTTAAACCTTCAAAACCCTTCATAGTGCCTAAAATTTATTAAAATTTTTTTAAAAAGTTTTTTGAATCTTCCAAAATACCCTTAAAAATTTTATTAATTTCTTGGAATATTTTTAAGTACATAAAAATTTTAAATCCTTTGGAATCTTGTGAAATCCCTTGAAACTATTTGAAGCTCTTGAAAATTCCTTGGAATTTCTAAAAGTACCTTTATATCTTAAAAATCCTTTCAAATGACTTAAGGTTATTTAAATTTAATAAAATTTTTTTTAGAATTTTTTGAAATACCCTAAGAAATTGTAAATACTTGGAATGTTTGAAGTCCCTTGAGTCTTTTTAAATCTCTTAAAAATCCCTTAGAATTTCTAAAAATACCGTTAAATCCTGAAAATTCTTGAAAGTCCCTTAAAGTTATTGAAATATATTAATAATTTCTTGAAATCTTTTAAATACCCTAAAAAATTGTAAATCCTTTGGAATTTTGTGAAATCTCTAGAAAATGTCTTGGAATTTCTAAAAACATCTATAAACCTTTAAAATCCTTTAAAGTGCCTTAAAGTTAATAAAATGTATTATAATTTTTTTTGAATCTTCTAAAATGTCCTCAAAATTTGTTTAAATTTCTTGGAATATTTTTAAATACCCAAAAAATTTTGAATTCCTTGGAAACTCATGAAATCCCTGAAAGATTCCATAAAATTTATAAAAATATCTTTAAATATTTAAAATCCTTCAAAATTCCTAAAAGTCATGGAAATATCTTAAAAACTTTATAAAATCTTTTCAAATGCCCCAAAAAATT
Source organism: Amphibolips quercusostensackenii (assembly GCA_032357855.1). Taxonomy (NCBI): domain Eukaryota; kingdom Metazoa; phylum Arthropoda; class Insecta; order Hymenoptera; family Cynipidae; genus Amphibolips; species Amphibolips quercusostensackenii. Next base: position 4,155 of record JAUELO010053636.1, on the reverse strand, counting down.
TTAAATCCTTTGGAATCTTGTGAAATCCCTTGAAACTTTTTAAATTTCTTTGGAATATTTAAAAATACCCTTAAACCTTAAAAATCCTTCATAGTGCGTAAAAGTTATTGAAATGTCTTTAAAAATTTTTTTTTCAATCTTCTAAAATACTCTTAAAATTTTTTTTTATTTCTTCGAATATTTTCAAATACATAAAAATTCTAAATCCCTAAGAATCTTGTAAAATCCCTTGCAAGTATTCAAAGCTCTTGAAAATTCCTTGGAATTTCTAATAATACCTTTAAATCTTGAAAATCCTTACAAGTGACTGAAGTTATTTAAATTTAATAAAATTTTTTTAGAATTTTTTGAAATACCCTAAGAAATTGTAAATACTTGGAATGTTTGAAATCCCTTGAATCTTTTCAAATCTCTTAAAAATTTCTTAAAATTTCTGAAAATACCGTTAAATCTTCAAAATCCTTTAAAGTCTCATAAAGTTATTAAAATATATTAAAAATTTCTTAAAATCTTTTCAAATACATAAAAATTGTAAACCTTTGGGAATCATGTGAAATCCCCTGAAAATTTCTCGGAATTTTTTTAAATACCTTTAAATCTTTAAAATATTAAAAAATGCTAAAAAGTTATAGAAATATCTTAAAAACTTTTTGAAATTTTTTGAAATGCCCTAGAAAATTCCTTTGGAATCTTGTGAAATCCCTTGAAACTTTTTGAAGATCTTGAAAATTTCTTGGAATTTCTATAAATACCGTCAAATCTGAAATACCCTTTAAGGTCTCTTAAAGTTATTGAAATATATTTAAATTTTCCTGGAATCTTCCATAATACCCTAAAAATGATAAATCCTTTGGAATCTTATGAAATCCCTTAAAAATTCCTTGAAATTCCTTAAAATAACTTTAAATCTTAAAAATTCTTTCAAGTGACTTAAAGTTATTAAATATAATTAGAGTTTCTTGGAATTTTTAAAAATACCTTAAATAATCTAGAATCCTTTGGAATATTGTGAAATCCTTTAAAACATTTCAAAACTGTTAAAAATTCCTTGGGATTTCCAAAAATACCTTTAAATTTTTTAAATCCCTAAAAATCCCTCAAAGTTATTGAAATATATTAAAAATATCTTGGAATCTTTTAAAATACCCTAAAATGTTTTAAATTCTTTAGAAGCTTGTGAAATACCTTGAAACTTTTTGAAGCTTTTGAAAATTCCTTGGGATTTCCAAAAGTACCGTTAAATCTACAAAATCCTTCATAGTCTCTTAAAGTTAATAAAATCTATTAAAATTTTCCGGGATCTTTTAAAATACCCTGAAAAATTCTGAATCCTTTGAAATCTTGTGAAATACCTTGCAACTTTTTGAAGATCTTGAAAATTCCTTGGAATTTCTGAAAATACCGTTAAATCTACAAAATCCTTCATAGTCTCTTAAAGTTAATAAAATCTATTTAAATTTTTCGGGATCTTTTAAAATACTCTGAAAAATTCTGAATCCTTTGGAATCTTGTGAAATACCTTGCAACTTTTTGTAGATCTTGAAAATTTCTTAGAATTTCTGAAAGACTTTTCAATCTTTAAAATCTTTTCAAGTGACTTAAGGTTATTAATATTTTAAAAATTTTTTGGAATTTTTTGGAATACCTTAAAAAATTGTAAATACTTTGAAATCTTGTAATATCCCTTGAAATTTTTTAAATCTCTTCAAAATTCTTCAAAATTTCTAAAAAATACCTTTAAACCTTCAAAATCCTTTAAAATGCCGTAAAGTTATTAAAATGTATTATAATTTTTTCAAATCTTCTAAAATGCCCTCAAAATTTTGTTTTAATTTCTTGAAATCTTTTTAAATACACAAAAATTGTAAACCCTTTGGTACCTTGTGAAATCCCTTCAAAATTCTATGGAATGTTTTAAAATACCTTTAATTCTTAAAAATCTTTCGAAATGCCTAACATTTATGGAAATATTAAAAAAACGTTTTCGGAATTTGTTAAAATGCCTGAAAAAATTCCTTTGGAATCTTATGAAATCCCTAGAAACTTTCAAAAGCTTTTGGAAATTTCTTAAAATTTCAATAAATACTGTTAAATTTTAAATACCCTTCAAGGTCTCTTAAAGTTATTGCAATATATTAAAAATTTTGTGAAATCTTTAAAATACCCTAAAAATGATTAGTCCTTTGAAACCTTATTAAATCCCTTGAAAATTTCTTGGAATTTTTAAGAATAACTTTAAATCTACAAAATCGTTTGAAGTGTCTAAGAATTATTGAAATATATTAAAAATTTCTTGAAATTTTTTAAAATACACTTGAAAATTCTGAATCCTTTGGAATCTTGTGAAATCCCTTGCAACTTTTTGAAGATCTTGAAAATTCCTTGGAATTTTCAAAATACCTTTAAATCTTAAAAATCCTTCAAAATGCTAAAAAATTATGGAAATATCTTGAAAACTTTTTGGAATTTTTAAAAATGCCATAAAAAATTCCTTTGGAATCTTGTGAAATCCTTTGAAACTTTTTGAAGATCTTGAAAATTTCTTGGAAGTTCTTTAAATAACTTCAAATCTTAAATACCCTTCAAGGTCTCTTAAAGTTATTGAAATATATTTAAAATTTTCTGGAATATTCCAAAATACCCTGAAAATGATAAATCCTTTGGAATCTTGTATAATACCTTAAAAATTCCTTAAAATTTTTTTAATTAACTTTAAATCTTTGAAATCCTGTAAAGTGACACAAAGTTATTAAATATAATTAGAATTTCTTGGAATTTCTATAAATACCGTCAAATATTAAATATCCTTTAAGGTTTCTTAAAGTTATTAAAATATATTAAAGTTTTCTGGAATTGTCCAAAATACCCTAAAAATGATAAATCCTTTGAAATCTTGTGAAATCCCTTAAAAATTCCTTGGAATTTTTTTAATTAACTTTAAATCTTAGAAATCCTGTAATGTGACTTGAAGTTATTAAATATAATTAGAATTTCTTGGAATTTTTTTAAATACCTTAAAAAATCTAGAATCTTTTAGAATATTGTGTAATCTTTTGAAACATTTTGAAACTGTTGAAAATTCCTTGGAATTTCTGAAAATACCTTTAAATTTTTTAAATCCTTGAAACTTTCTAAAGCTCTTAGAAATTCCTTAGAATTTCTAAAAATACCCTTAAATTAACAAAATCCCTTAAAATCTCTTAGAGTTCATAAAATATATAAAAATGTTTTCAGCATCTTTTAAAATACCCTAGAAAATTTTTAATTCTTTGGAATCTTCCAAAATCCCTTGAAACTTTTTAATTCTCTAGTAAATTCCTTGGTGTTTTTAAAAATACCTTCAAATCATTAAGAACCTATCGAATTAAATTAAGTTCCATTAGAAAATTTTTTTGGAATATTTCAAAATACCTTGAAAGATTTCAAAAAAGTGACTGAAAAGTAAAAAAAAAAGTGACTAAAAGTGACTGTGTTGCAGTCCTGATTATTTTTTACGGTTGCTTAAAATGCTTCTAATAGAAATTTTCAGACTGTTGCCATTTTTTTTCAAAATCCCTGACTTTTCCTAACTTTCCCTGAGCAGAAAAATTTCCTAATTTTTCCCTGATTCTAGGTCATCCTTCGCCTGCAGCCGCCCTGTTAATCAATTTAATTTTAAATTTATTGATTAATCAAATTTAGTTCATAACTGTATACACATTTGCCCTATGCGATATGCTAAACGATGCGTGTCTAATGCCTGCAACTATACAGATATTGACGGCGCAAACGAACACGTAAATGCACGCCAGTTGGAGTTGGCTTTTTGTGCCCGATTTTGAGCATCAAAGGCTAAACGGTAAATATTCCAATTCCACTATTTGCGATTCATGTAAATCCAGGATTTTCTCAGACTTGCAATTTGTATTGGAAAATATCATTTTACTCTGCCATCGAAACTTTAAGGCTCTTAAAACGACTTTGGTTTCCGCCGGATCCATAATACGGCTACAAGAATGCATTGTTTAATGTAATATTTCAACCACATAATCTGAGGGCAATTATGCGGGTCGAAACATAGCGAAATATGTGAAAAATGTTCTTGTTGTTGTTTTTTTTTTGTATAATTAAAAATTGAGTGTTTTGCGCCTGTAAAATGCAACGCGCTAGGTAAAA
>JAUELO010053581.1:0-10020 GCA_032357855.1 Amphibolips quercusostensackenii | reverse complement strand
ATTTTTAATTGTGAAGAATTGCACAGAATTTTAGAGGAATACAACTATAATTAAATTAATATAATTATTTACGGATTAGGATATCATTATCATAACAAAGTTTTAAAAAACTTTGCGTTATTTTTCCGTACAATTGCGTAAGGCAATTGTTACGTACTTGATGATTTATTATTTTTAATGAAAGATCTACAGACACAGCCAATTTTCAATAGTAGATTTAAAAAAGATAACCATTTGAAATTTAATATTTAATTTTTCTAGCAACTTTTTAAAACATAATACTTATAGTAAATATTGTGTTTAAAAAAAAGTTTCTTCTATTATTTTTGAAAAAAAAATTTAACACCACTGAAGGTTCTGCTGATAAAAAAAAAATAAGAAAAAAGTTGAATAAGATCCAAGATTAAAAAATAGACGATAAAATTTAAAAATACCTATATTAAAAAATTTTTAATGTATTTTTACAAGTATCTACATTTTGATTTGTTATTTTAGGAAAATTTTTGTATTATCTCAAATCCTTAAAAAAATACTTGCGAACTTTCAAAATTTTATTTCGAGATCTTCAAAAATTTAAGTTTCGTTGTAATTTTTTGAAAATATTTTTAAATTTCAAAATAATATTTAAACTCTCTCAGAACTTTCAAATAATATAATTCAAATCGTAAAGTTCAAGGCTTAAATTAGGCACTCGTAAATGCTCAAGATTCAAGGGTTTCTATTTCAAATAAATGAGTTTTGTATTGTCTAGTTTTGAGTATTTGATTTGTAATTGCACACTTTAAATTTAAAGTTAAATGTAAAGCTGCTTAATATTTGAAAATTGTTCTTTTTCAAATAAAAATTTTAAATTAAATTAAACTGATTTTCTACACACCTTATGAATAACAATAAATATTAAAATATTATTTAAGATTAGAAGCTAAAGAGAAATTAAGATAAAATAAAATTGCTTTTAATTTTTAATTGTTTAGGTTCTCTAAAATTGCATTGTGAAATTCCTGAAATCAAAATGTATGCTTAAAAATGAAGATCTAAAATAGAACATTTTTAAAATTAAATATTTCAAGATTACCCATCATAAATTGAATGATTTCTTAATTGAAAAAGTTAACAATTGAAATTGACCTTTACAAAAATTTGAAATCGAACTTAGTTCAAATTGCACTATATCATGTGATATGAAATTTCTAATATTTCAAGTGATTAGATCAATTTTTCTTCTAAAAAGTATTAAAATTCCCGGTTAACAAGTAAATTCACTGTCAACGTGTCAACTATTGATTTTCAACTATAGAATTAATTCAACTTTTGAGAGTGATTTCTCGATTGAACTGTTAGCAATTTGTTTAAGTCGATATTCTTCAAATCAACAAAATTGTCGAATAAATCGTTTAGGAAATACTTGAAACCTGCATAATTGAACAAAATTTCACCAAAAACATCTACTTTTGTAGTGTGTTGCATTTCTATTTATGATTCTTAAATAAATTTAAGGAAGAAAAAGGGGATTAGGTAAAAAAGTGGACAAACTGTGATCCTTGAAAAGAGCACAAATGGGGGTAAACTTTTTGCCAAAGGCCGTTTCTAGGTCTACCTTAATTTGGTGAGCGTCGACTTAAGATTTTCGATGTGCCTTGACACTTAGTTTGTCAAAAAGTTACCCAAAATTTTACGGAGTAGTACTATAAACTGTAAAAATCAGGTTTCCTAAAAACCGTGAATTTAGGTATTTTAAAAATCTCGCTTCGTGGAATTGTACCATTTAGCAACAAAATTATATCGTAATTTTTCTTTTTTCAAGAAAAATAATCATCGTATATGCTTTTGAAGACAATTTATCCTCTTTTAAGCCTTGAACAAGTATAATTACAGGGGGAAATTAGAGTTTCCAAAAATCAGATGTATTATGGTTCAATAAGTGAAGCCTTGAATGAGATAAGGTTGGATCAACAAAAATATGTTTTTCTCGAATGTATTTTCAAACTGTAAGAATGTAAGCATATATGTTGATAAACTTTTCAGATACATACTTTGCCCTGTATATCCTACTGTCTACCACACATTATAGAAAATATTTGGGCAGAAATTTCTTGTCATCACGAAAACATTTTTTAATGACATTCACATTATTGAAATATCCGTAAAATTAGAACTATGAAAATTATCACCTATTTTTCAGTATTTTTTTGCGAAATTGGATAAATTTATATTTCCTTGGCTTATTTTTCGCATAATTTTATTATAATTCTTCTTCCTGTTATTATAAAATTGAAAGTTTTTAAATATTACATTAAGGGTTTAACTGCCTTTGTTATCTGATATGCAATATACATCTCTCATAAAATCTCGTGAAATATTTTCGAATCTTTCAAGATATACCAAAAAGCTTTAAAATCATTTAAAATCCTTCATAAAAATCTTAAAATATATTGTTGAGATTCGCTAAAAATTCCTGGAAAATCCGTTCATCTTTTCTCATCCCTTAGAATCTTTAGACATTCCTAAACAAATTTTTGAAAATTTATTTTTCTTGATATGTTCCCTGAAGTTCTTTAAAAATCCATTGGAGTTCCTTGAAATATTGTAAATATCACTTATATCCTGCATATCTTTTTAAAATGCTTTGAAATTTTCTGAAATTCTACGAAATTCATTGAAAACCTTGAAAAAATTAATATGATTATATTCCTTGAAATTAAACAAAAATATAATTAACACGATGAAACCTTCTAAAATACCTTAAACTTTATAACATTAATTAAATCTTGTAATATCCCTAGTATTACTACAAAAATCAAATAAAATCCCGTAAAAAATCTTGAAATCTATAATGTCTTTTAAAATTCCTTAACCAATAATGAAAGCATTGAAACCCTCAAATATACAGTGAATTCCTCAAAATAAGATAAAACACTTTAGATTCCCTTGGAACCTTTGATATTTTTTGTAATTCCTTGACATGTTTTAAAATAACCTGAATCTTTTGAAATCCCTTGAAATGGTTGACATCCGTTTAAATTCACTGAAATCTGTTAAAAACCATTGAATTCTGTTGAACTACTCTAGAATCCCTGGTAAACTCTCCAATTTTTTTTAACATCTTATAAAATCTTTAAATATATTTTGAAATGCATGGAATCCCTCAAATATTGTAAAATTATTTGGAATTTTCGGAATCTTTTGCATTTCTGAAACCTTACGAAATCATTTGAAATTCCTTTAAAAAAATTTAATCTCTTGAAGTTTTTTATAATTAGGGTAGCCGTTTCAGTCCAGGAAAAAATTCTCGGTCATTTCTCGGTTCGATAAAATTTTTCACGATCATTGAAAATAAAAAAATCGATCTCTAAAGCTAAATTTTTTTTCATTTGAAGTAAACAATAATAACCTGCGAGTGAAAGCGCTTAAGTTGAGTTTTTTTTTTAATTTAAGCTTTTAAATTTGAAGCTTAAAGCATTTTTCATTGAGAAATTTTGTATTCGAACGCTTATTAATTGACTCGTATAAACCGTAAGGTATCAACACTTTTCAACTGAACAATTTAAAATCAAATGCACTTAAACTGCAAAATTTTAAATTACAATTTTAGAAATATCAGACATTTTCTTAACACTGAACACATTTTGAATTGAAAGTTTGATTATTTTTCTCTCAAGTAGTCTCAAATCAATAATTCTTCAGTTGTTATTTATACATTAAAATGCAGCACTTCCACTAGAAATTGAAAAATTTTCAAATTCCAACAATTATAATTATAACGTTGAAAGTTTAAACTTAGTTTAAAATTGTTTAGTTTTTAATATTTGATTTATAATTGCTTATTCTAAATGAAAGGTCAAATAATATTAAATATTTTTAAAAAATTTTTTTATTAAAAAAGTTTCAAATTCAGTGTGTTAAAAATGAAATATTTTAGATTGAAACAGTATTTGAATGCGATTCGAAAATGATTAAAAGCGCTTATTTATGAATCTTAAATCCAAGTTATTTTAAAATTAAAAATAGTTTATAAAGTTTCGATCAAAGGTTTACATTTCATTAACCATTAAGGCTTTTAAATTAAAATAGTTAATTGCTTAACATTAAAATCTGTTAATTGTACAATTTTAAACATTTTCAGAATTGTTTTGTGGAAAAAATTATTGTTTAATTTCAAATGCTATTAATTTTTTATTATTTATGTCTTGAAACATTGTTAATTGGATGATTTCATAATTAAAAGAGTTACCAATAAAAATCAACATTGAAAAGAAAGTTAAATTTGAAGTTATTTTACATGGAATTACATCATTTGATATGAAATTTGTGTTATTTCAATTAAATAAATATCTCTTTCTTAAAAAAGTTGCAAAAATTTCCGACAAAAAAAAATATTTGCCGTTTCACGGTCCAGAGGTCACCTTGATAATTCTAAAAAATTCCTTAAAATCTTATTAAATTCCTCCGTATATTTCAAAATACACTATATTCTTTGAATTTCGTAAACGTTGTGAAATCTCGTGCAACATCCTGATATATTCAATATCTTTTTTAATTCTTTTCAAAATGTTCCAATCTTTGAAATCCTCTGAGACCACATAAGACCCATAAAATCCGTAGAAATTTGTACAGTTTCCTTCAAATTTCATTCCATTTCATTTGCTATTTTGTTGAAAATTCTTCTCTTTGGATAACTTTAACCCTATTTTATTTAAAATGAAAACGTTTCTGAGTTTTTATATAAACTATTATATTATTTTGTGGAGAACTCATATTTTTTGTTAAAAATTGAACTTCTAGGTTAAAAGGCTGACTACTTTGTCAAAAATTCAGGAAATAATTTTGGTCTTAAAATTTTACTGCCAGACTATAATTTGTAAACTTTTTCACACATTTAAAGTACCACATTGTCGGTACCGGTAACGAAAAAATTACCGGTACCGACAAATTTTACAAAAAATTTAGACTTTTTAAAATTTTGATATGAAATTTTAAAGCTTTTTGAGGATTTTGAAACTTTTAGGATAATTAAATTTTATTCTTGAGATTTAAGGCCATGTTAGCGTAACCTAAACAATATTTTTTCACAATTTTTTCAAACTCAACCTGCGTTTACGCGAAACGCGATATCGAGTTCAAAATTTAGAAAATTGAATAAGAAGTACTATGAAACGTTTGTCTGGTCCTAAATTTGTACAAATATGAAAAAAGTTTTTTTTGTTATAAATTTTTTTTTCTTTTTCATAATTTTAAAAATTTAGGACCAGAAAAACGTTTCTTAGTACTTCTTATTTAATTTCTCAAATTTTCAAATCGATATCGCGTTTCGTGTCAACTTAAGTTGGATTTGAAAAAAATGAGAAAATATTTTTAAGATTACTCTCATTTATTTAATTAAAAAAAATTAATTTAAAGAAAATATTCACAAATATTTAAAAAGATTTTTAATGATGAATTTGAGAAGGTTCGAGAAAATAAAAATATTTTCTAAGATATCTCGGAAAATTTCAAATATTTTTTTAATAAAACCATTAATTTGGAGGAAACATTTAAAAATGTTTTAAAATATTTCGAATGATTTACAAAAGATTTACGAAATAATCTGAAAAGAATCTGGAAGATTCAAAAGCTATTTTGTTAATGTTGCAGAAAATTGTCAGAAACGAATCCCAAAGATTTTAAAACAATATTAGGAATAATTCGAGTCAGTTTGAAAGATATTTAGAAATTTTTACGAATTTTGAATAGATTAAAAATACTTTAAAACTTTAAAAGATTTCTAAATATGCATAAAATATTCTTAAATTTTTTCCAAAAGTTAAAATGTCATATATTTTTTAAGCTGACTAAATTTTTTCCGAAATATTATGAAATTCTTTAAAATAAAAAAAATTCTTAGACGTTTCGCAGATACTTTTTTGACAGATATAAAAACTTTAAAAATCTTTTTAAATTTTCTCGAGAAACCTAGGGAAATTATATTCACAGAAAACATAAAAAAATAATCACTTGAAATTTTTATTTTGCATTAAAGTTTTTTTGCTTCAAATAATGATGTGCCTAATTTTTTTTATTCTGGACTATAAAATAATTTTATGTTTCAAGATCAACAATCTTTATAAAAAAATTTTTGGTTTGAAAATTCATCTCTTTTAGCAGAAATTTTATTTATTTTTTTGATTAAAATTGCGAATATTTAGTTCAAATTAATCTTTTTTGGCTGTTGATTCAACTATTTTGTTGAAAATTCGGCTTTTAGCATGAATTTAAATCATTTTAAATCAAAATTTAAGATAAGTTTTAATTTAATTATCAATTAAAGTTTTTTTTAATATCTAATGTGTTTATTTATTTTAAAAAATGGATTCGTGGAGAACATTCTAAAATTTGTAAAACATTGCGATAAATTTCAAAAATTTTTATAAATTCATTAAATATTTTTTATTTTTTTTGCAAGCGAACAAATAGTCTTAAATTTTCTCGCGAAAACATTTAAAAATATTTGATAAATTAATAACAATTTTTGAAATTTATCGCAGTGCTTTACAATATTTCTAAATGTTTTTCTCGAATCCATTTTTCAAAATAAATAAACATTTCAGATATTTAAAAAAACTTCAATTGATAATTAAACTAAAACTTATTTTAACTTTCATCAAATAAACTTAAAAAATTTTATTTTGTATCACAAATGTTTTCCCATCAAATAAGTATAATTTGTCTAAAAATTATTCTTTCGTGACTGAATAATGTTTTAGGTTAAAAGTTCGTCTTTTTAGTTTAAAAACTCATTTTTCTTTATAGGAATTTCATTTTTTTTTAATTGCACATGTAAAGCTTAGACCACTTTTTGTTGTCCCTAGGTTGAGGGATAATTGTGGGGTCTAGGGGAAATTCCGCTGATGGATTATGATTCAATGTCTGAAAATCCATAAGTTTAGCCTAGCCACATGTAAAGTTCAGAACAATTTCTTTTTTGTCCCTAGTCTAGAGGAAAAATGTGGGGTCAAGGGAAAATTCTGAGGCCGGATTCGGATTCAGCGGCTTAAAATCCATAAGTTTAGCCTAGTCACATGTAAAGTTCAGATTAATTTTTTTTGTGGGACTGTGTAATTAAAATCTGATCACCTTATCCATTCATGATTGCAGACATTCATTTTATTCGTAAGAAACAAAAAGCAGTGGCCATCTGGTGGTGAAAAATCGAAACAAAAATTGTATGCGGTAACTTGAAATGCATTGAAATTTAAGAAATGTAAGATTTGATAAAAATAACAATAAAATAGTAATTTGTAGTTTCTTAAATTATTATTTTATTATTCATCACATAGTTAATTATATACACTATGTTATTTATTATATATTAATTAAATTATTATCTACTTTTCATTTATCAGATATATTTTTAATTAAATTTCGTTAAACTTCCACTTTAATAAGTAATATATTATGATAATTATAAATGATTTCTATTGTTTTTATGTTAGCAATAGTTTATATTTCCAAATTCTATGCGTAGATGTTATTGGGAAGGCGAGTGCATTGCATATCTTCATACTAGCGGGAACGACTGAATGCACTCAGGTCGCATTGAGTAAGTTTTTTTCTAAACAAATGTAAACGCGCAAAATGGTGCAGGTCAGGCCTAAAGTAAACATTCTAGTGAATAAAATGGTACATTACTCTTACTTTTTGTGTATGAAGTTTAGGTGTGGATAGAAATGGAATGGCGCCCATATGGAAAATATCACTTTATTAGTGAATAAATTACACCAAAAATATTAAACCTATATATTTTTTGAAACTATTGCACCTATTTCGTATTTTTAAATAATTAGTAAAGCAAGCATGCAACTAACAATATTTACATTACAAAATTATTTATAAATATTAACGCTGAATGGTCGCTTGAGTTTCAAAGTCAAGTGAAAGCCTGCTGAAACCTGCGAGAACTTGCAGCGCCGCGCGCTGTTAGCGGCTCCATGCATGAGCGCGCAGTTATTCGTTGTTTCTTCAGCAGGATATGAATTCGAGCAAAAGTGAGCACCCATGCGACAAAGTACACATTCCAAGAAACCCACTGGTATCTTACTTTTTTGGATGTGAAGGGGAATGCGAGGGAATGAAGTTTCGGCAGCAGACGTTGCGGGGAAAAATCAAATATTTTGTGAATAAAACATGTGATTTTTAAAATTTTAGATTAGTCTTGGAGCTTCTTTGCTATTTTTTAGATTTATTGATCCAAAATGAAGTCAAAAAAATCAAAATCTGATTTCTTTTCAAAAAATTTCATAAAATTGTATCCCCTCTTTTTAGTCACTAAGTATAGGAAATCGAGTTCCATTTTTCGCCTTAAACTATTTATCAACGAAACACAGGGCGTCTGATTAGTAAAAGACCCCAAATACAGATACTTTAAGGTGTCTAAAAGTCGAAAATATATTCAATTAATTCAAGTTCAAACATTGACTTTTGGCCAAAAAAGTGCGATCGTGGCCCACTGTAGATTTCAAGAGATTTCAAAAAAATGTATGAGATATCACTAGCCTTTAAATATTTTTAATTGATTAAGACGGATTAAAAAATTTGTTAAGTTTTTGAAAGTATTTAAAATTATCTCAATGGCTTTTAAGGGATTTTATGGGGTTTCAGAGAAATTTATAGGATTGCATGAACTTTCAGAAGATTTCAAGACATGTCAACAAATTGTTAAAGGTTTAAAAGATTTTAAATGATTGAGTACTGATCAAATCATCATTGAATACTACTGTATTTAACTATTTGTTTAAAAATTAAATGTTTTGTTGGTTTGGAAGTAATGTTTTCAACTGGAAATTTAATTATTCTTTTTCTGACTGAAAAGGGTTGCTTTTAAAAGCCTTACCAGATTATCATAACAACTTTTTGAATTAGAAAAAAATTTAAATTTTGATCGCACAAAAAATAACATAAAAAAATTCCATTTTGCGATCAAACTATGCAAAGTACGAAAAAAGATTTAAAAAAAAGAGAATTATTCACCCAAAAAGGATCTACATATTTGTTATCAATCACTTTTTGATGAGACGCGTAGTTTTTGTTTTATTTGTAAGAAACTACATTAAAAATAATAAAATTAAATTTTATGACAAAAAACATAAGCTTAGAAGAAATAGAAGTAAGAAATTGTTCGCTTTAAAAAGAGATACAAATTTGTTATCAATCATTTTTTGATAGGGAGCGTCGTTTTTGTTTTAATCGTGAAAAATAACGTAGAGTCTCGCGATGCGTACTCGGTCTTTGTACATTCCTACATTTGTGCACGGATCTTTTAAAATTAAAGGTCAAACCATCATCAACGGTATTTTGGTCATTAATCTTTATTCGCTGCTAACTTAAAAAATGTATAATTTCAATAAATGTATATGTATTATCATAATTTATAATATGCTCCGACATTGAAACAGACATATTTTCATTGTCTTATTTTTATTATCAGAAAAAGTATGCATCCTATTGAAATATTTACAAAAACAAAACAATGAAAATACGTTTGTTTTGATACCAATGCATATTATGAATTGTAATAAAATAATTTTATTGAAATGATACATTTTTCAAGGTAGCTTAGATTAAAACTTAATACAAAATTGAGTAAAAATATTACAGTAAACATGATAAATAAAATGTTTACTTCATTTTGCAATAGCCGAATAGGCCATCCCAGGTGCAGGTACAGAAATAAATATAATATACATTTGATATAACAGTGGTGAACATAATGTAGAAAATTTCGCATTTTGGATAAAATCGAGTGCAAAGCACGAGATACGTGATGAGAATGTGTTCGTTAAAGCCGAAAGAGCTTTAACAAAAGAGAATTCACAAACATCAAATCACAGTTGTTGATGCTTTGACCTTTAATTTTAAAAGGTCTGTGCAGAAATGTGGGGTAAGTACAAACACCGAGCGCGTAGCGCATGGTAAATATATTATCGAGCGTGAAGCGCGATAACCAATAGATGCGCGCCCTTGGCGTGCTCAGAATTGGAAGTCGCG
>JAUELO010053571.1:0-10020 GCA_032357855.1 Amphibolips quercusostensackenii | reverse complement strand
TCAAGTGTCAACTAAGGAAACAAATTAGAGCCAATGAGCGTAGCTCAGTTCAAGCATGCGCATATTTTTCGGGATCACTTTTGAGAGTAGTAATAGAATCGCAGTTCGAAGTCGATAATGTGAGTCTCTTCCAGACGTACCTATAGGTACAACAGCCGTGCCAAACGCTATGATGAATCTTATACTTTCATTTAGGGCAGTTGCTGTCCCGTTTTCTGACAGTAGCTATACTTCTGCGGCGCAAGCGCTGTACCAGTGTCAAAGTACATACAACCGTTGTTACGTTTTAGGGACTAGTTTTACGCGAGTCGTGAGTGCACGTGTTGTCCTGTATCTGACTTATGATCGCAATGGATATTTTTCTAAAAATAAATAATTTCGAACATTTGCAAGAAGTGTTTGAATGTAAGTATACAACTTTATTTTAAATGTATGCTTTTTTTAATAACTTTATAGTTAACCTCTAAATTCTGTGAACCAGAAAGTACTGATTTGAAGTAATTTAACCTCTTTTTCGCATGGAAAGTGATTTAAAACAATCAATTGTGCGTGCATAATATTTGAATGCAATGTTATTTTAAACTGAATGAAAGTTTTATGAATATATAAAAATTAAACTGCTTTCTTGAACATTTATTTTATACTGGTTAGCGATTTAAAACTAAATTATTCTAATTTGGGTTGAAAATTGAAATTCATTTTTAAAAGTTAACAGTTGAAATTTATTGTTAAAAGTTCATTTTATTCTTCGAAGATCCATCTCTCTGGTATAAAATTCAACTATTTTGTTCAAAATTCTTTTTATTTTTAATTGATCGTTTTTAATCAAGAATTCAATGATTTGGTTAAAAATTTATGTATTTTATTGCAAGTTTGTCATTTATGGTAGAAAATTAATCTTCTTCATTAAAAAATAATATACTCAATTAAAAGTTGAATTTATTCGCTAAAAATTCATTTTTAAATTTGAAGATCCATCTTTTTTATTGGACATTAAACTATTTTATCAAAAAGTCGTTACTTATTTTCAAATAATTTTTTTACCTGAAAATTTTATTATTCTACTTTTTATTGAAAATTCAACATTTTGGTAAAAAATTATTTTTCTTTTAAATTTATTTTTTTATTGAAAATTCAACTACCCTACTTTATTCTTGGTTGAAAATTGACCGTTTTTAGTTTAAAATTCAACAATTTAGTTGGAAATATTTGTCTTTTATTGTAAGTTCGTCTCTTTTTTGGTAGACAATTAAACTTCTGATAGAAAATCCAATTACTTGTTTGAAAATTAAACTTCTTTGTTAAAAAATTATGTTTATTATTTGAAGAGCCACATCTCTGGTTGAAAATTCAAACATTTTATTGAAATTATTTTTTCTTTTAATAATTTTTCACCTGAAAATTTAATTATTCTGTTTTTGGTTGAAACTTCAACAATTGGATTAAAAATTTATGTACTTTATTATATGTTCCTCTTTTTTGATGAAAATGAATGCTAAAAATTCAATTATTAAAAAAAAACTTGTATTAATTTTTTTAACTGAAAATTTAATTATTCTATTTTTGGTTAAAAATTCACCAATTTACATGGAAATTTATGTATTTTATTGCAAGTTTATCTTTTTCAGTGGAAGTTACTCTTCTTGGTTAAAAATTCAACTTCATTGTTGAAAATTATTTTTCTTGCATAAAGAGTCTCATCTGTCTGTTTGAAAATTCAACTTTTTTCAAATTGTTTTCTTTAATTAATTTTTTAAAACTGGAAATTCAATAATTCTATTCTTAATTAAAAATTGACTTTTTTAATTACAGATTCAACAATTTAGTTACAATGTTTATGTATTTTACTTGAAGTCTACCTTTTTTTTGTAGAAAATTAATGTTCTTAATTGAAAATTCAATTACTTGGATGAGAATTAAACTTCTTTGTTAAAAATTAATTTTATTATTAGGTGTGCAATTAAGTTCCCGCTGTTTGTTAGTAGGTGGCTATAGCAGTAAGTGCTGGTCGATATTGACATATTCAAAACGTCATGAAACAAGCTTAGACAAGTGGTAAACAAACCGTTTTGACACATTAGTGATTTTGTTTTGGCAATATATATTTTTCGTTGTGTGAAAACGTCTGATTTTGTGCCAAATAATCGTCATTTGCAGGAAGTGTTGATTTTCTTCTTTCATTCGAAGAAAACGGCGGCTGAAGCGCATCGAAAGCGTGAAGGAAGCCCAAAAACCTTCGAAGACGCTGAATTGGATGCATTGCTCGACGAGGATCCGTAACAAACGCAAGTAGAGCTTGCTTCAGCATTAGGAGTTACCCGCCAAGCCATTTCCAAACGATTGCATGCGTTGGGAATGATTCAAAAACAAGGAACTTGGATTTTTTTTTTGGGTCGTTTTTTCGCCTGTGAACAACTGCTACAGCGTCAAAAAAGGAAGGGTTTTCTTTATCGCATCGTGAAGGGTAATGAAAAATGGATTCATTACAGCACCCCAAAGAGAAGAAAGTCATGGGGACTGCCCGGTCATGCTTCTGTGTCGTCGTCTCGGACGAATATTCATGTCAACACTTCTCGCAAATGACGATTGCTTGGCACAAAATCAGACATTTTCACACAACCAAAAATATATGACGCCAAAACAAAATCACTAATGTGTCAAAAAAGTTTGTTTACCATATGTCTAAGCTTGGTTCATGACGTTTTGAATATGTTAAAATCGACCAGCACTTACTGCTGGCGCCACCTATTGACAAACAGCGGGAACTTAGTTGTGCACCTAAAATTTGAAGAGCCATCTCTCTGTCTGACAATTCAACTGTTTCCTTAAAAACTTGTTTTTTTCCCCATTGACCCACTCAAGTGTGGCATCCTTTGTTTTTAGCTTTATTAATTGATAAGCCAATAGTATTAGCCAATGTAGACTTTGCCACAAGAGCAAGAGATTTTATATACTCCAGGATCACTGAGAGGTGCCTTTTTATCTTTAGGGTTGTTTAAAAGTTGTCCTATTTTTGCAGGTCCACATTTTTTAAAAATTTAAATCATGTGACGAATATTTCATGTTTGTTTCAGAAACACATACACACTTTATGATGTCTTTATTAGGAAAATTCCACCCCACCTTCAAGTGGACGGTACCCAACTATGCAGACGTATTAACTTCAAGTAATCCACAAACAAAATCAGTCAAGTTTTCAATGGTTGAAGCCCCCAAAGTCGAGTGGGTCTTAGTCCTAAAACTTTTTGCTAATCCGGGTGCTGGAAGATGTTATTGCTGCAGCCAACAGGGTAGGAATTGTTATCAAACGCAAAGTGGTAATCGTTTGATATCACTTTATCTAGAAAACTGCAAGGCAGACGAAGAACCTGTATCATTGAATGTCGATTTTTCCCTCTTAGACGCTACGGGTGGTAAAGTATTCAAACGAAACCTAAAAATTTCAGGTGTGATCGCTAATGCGAAACAATATGGGTTCGACAGATTTATTTCTGAAACAGAAATTTCTGGCAGTTTGTTAGTAAATAATAGCCTTAACATTCTTTGCGAAATTAAACTAATTGACGACGCTACTAGCTCGAAAAATTTGTCTTTTTTAAAAGGATTCGATTCATTCATTAACAATGAAACTTTTAGCGACGTTGTACTTTTCATAGGTGAAAAAAAGATTTACGGACACAAACTAATTCTTTCCTCTAGTCCAGTATTTCGGCAAATGTTTTTAACCGATATGAAAGAATCTAATTCTAATGAAGCCAAGGTAAATGACATAAAATTCGAGGTTTTCAACGAATTACTAAGATTTATGTATACCGGCTACGTTGAAAAATTAGACGAACTAGGCTTGGAGATCTTTAAAGCCGCTCATTTTTATCAAATCGATGATCTTAAGTTAATTTGCGAACACTTCTTGCGCAAAACTTTAAAAATTGAAAATTCGATAGATATCTTGAAACTAGCAGATGATCATAATGCAGAAGTTTTAAAGGAGCATTGTGTAGCTTTTATTTTGAAAAATTTTAAAGCGGTTATGAAAACAGTTGCATTTAAAAATCTAAATAAAAGCCACCCTCATCTTCCTTTCGAATTGCTAATTGAAATTGGATCACATTTCCTGAAATAATTCATCGAATCTGCTATTCTCTTAGTTATATCATAATTTAAGAAAATTTCCTTTTGTATTTTTATAAGGAAATGTAAAAAAAAATATTTTAACTTTGTATCTTAGCTTCAATAAATTGTTTTCAATCAATTAAAACAATTGTGATATTCTTATTTCCGCATCCCGTGGATCAATATTATATTTTTTATTCATAATGAGCATTATTTCTAATTTTATTCAATTGTGGAATAGAACAATTCGGAGCAGTTGGAAAACATGACTTGGTTGGTTTTATCCTAGAAGTAAAATAATTTAAACATGTTAATCAATTTCTATACCTAAAATTAAATGAAAAATTAAAATTTTTAAAAATAAATTCAGAATAGTATTTTTAGACACTTTTTTTTTATCAGGATTAACCTGCTCTTAGGTAATTAATTTTTATTTGAAATGAAGCTTACTGAATTAATCCCACAATTTAAATTGTTTAAGATTAAAAACACCAATATCAATAACTGGGCAGTTTAAAATGATAAAGATACAAGGCGGAAAAGTTGTTTATCCGAAAGCTTGGAAATTAAACAATTTTTCAAATGAATAAAAAGTCCTAAACGTAATATTATTTTTAAAGCAAAACATGTTGATTTTGAAACAATTTAAAACTATTTCTCCACTGGAAAATGCGTTTAAAAATTGGACTAGTCTCTAAATGTGTAAAAGATTCTTTTATTTTTCAAATCGATGTTCTTAATTTTGGAGGTAGAATTATAAAAAATGTACCGGATTCCACCTCCATTTTTTTAGCCCTCTTTTTCAAGTGCTTTGCGTCCGTTTTTTTTCTTCGGCCTAAAGAATAAGAATCTATTTCTAAATTTGGTCATCTGTAAATTTGCCAATTTCACACATTTTCACAAAAAATTTAATTAAAAAATTGAAATATTGAATTATAACTGAAAATTGTATTCCAACTTCCAGCTCTCCCAGCTGAGCTTTTAGGAACTTCGACCAAATTATGATCGTCAGTTGCAACATACTAAAAAAATCTTGTTACAAAGTGGGAAATAAATTCATGATAAAATAAATAAAAAAAGTTTATTATGGTTGAAGACTAAACAGGCTATAGTCTTTCTCTTGACGTATGTGGAGATAAAGATATTGGCGTGGAAGCATGGTCATTCAAAAATGCTTTTAATTTCTTTTATTATATATAATATTTCACAAAACTTTTCTAATTTATTATTGCAAATACTAAATTTTATAATAAACTCATGTAGAATGTTTATCTGTACAAATAAATTTTGTGAGGTCAAAGTGAACCAAGTAATAAACAAAAATTAGTTTATGAAATACTTTTTATTTAGCGCTCAATTTATGTGAATCATGTAACAAATTTATTAAATTATTCCGTAAATACAATCTTACGCTTGTCAATAAATTAAGCATCAAATGAATTATTTTTCTCTAGTTCTAAGGGCAACGTGTTAAACAAAGCGTTTTTTAAACTTACAATAATTTTTTCAAATCAGAAATTTTGAGGTTTTCCAGAAATAAATAATAATAGTCTTTTTAATATTATTCCTAGCTAATTAATAATTATAGAGTTCAAGGTTTTATTTATTTATTCTTCTAAAGTTAAATTTTATTATCTGTCATTAGAAAAAATATTTTTTCAACAGATGACATAGCAATGTAGCAAAAAGCTAACATTGTGTCTCAAGAAATTATGCAAAAAAGCAATTAATCAAAATCCTTACTGCTTGTCAAAAATCACCTTTCTACCAAATCTTTTACATTCACTTTAGCTTTGCAGTTAACTCATTTGTTTCGCTCTTTTTTTTGTAATTACCTTTTAGTTTATTTTGATTTTAAATTTCGCGGGAATTCATGTAAGTTCGCTAGCGCCACCTAGTGAGCCATAAACTTACTTATTAACCGGGGGTTCCCCTGGTATAATGATTTTACAATTTTTGCCAAATAATTTAGTTTTAGCCATTATTCTTATGAAGTTGAATTTTATTGTCTGTTAGAAAGTTATACTTCGTTTAGCTGACGACATCTTGGATTCTTTTCTTCGTAGCGCATTACAGTCAGAACTCGATTCTATCAATTTTCGGGGTGGGGGGAGCGTTCACGTTATCAAGGTCCTGGGAGAAGTAAATTTGCGCAGTAGACATGTACGCAGCAATAAGTAATGGCGGCTTTTTTAAATCTCTGCGCACCATCTGCGCAAACGTTATAAATAGTCAGGGCAACCAGTTGTGGGGGCGCCAGATGAGAGGAAGTTGACGATATCGGAGGGCGATAGAATCATGGTCCGACTGTATTGTTTTCACACGTTCCTGTGAGAAATTTTGCCAAAGAGAAACAATCAATAAATCGAAAATCCTACGAATATTAATTTTTTGATACTATTCAACAATATAAAATTGTTTACACATAATTTTTTTGAATAAATTTTTGAAATAACAAGTTGCGAAAAAATATATAGTTGCAAATTTTAAGGATATGCAATAAAGAAGTTTTCTTTCAACATGTATGGTTTCCAAATCTAATTTCGTGTGCACTTACGTTTCGCGAAAAATGCGTAATTTAAAGTATTTTATGTACTTAAAGTATAAAAACTGAACAATAATTGATTTAACAAGATGATTCGAAAGCCGTTTATAATAGAAAAATGTACCATTTTTTACGTTTAAAATCGAACTGTTTTCGATTGAAAGCCTTAGTAGTTAAACAAATCTAAACGTCTAGTCCTATTTTGAAAAATTTTAATTTTTGAGTGATATTG
Organism: Amphibolips quercusostensackenii; assembly: GCA_032357855.1. NCBI lineage: Eukaryota > Metazoa > Arthropoda > Insecta > Hymenoptera > Cynipidae > Amphibolips > Amphibolips quercusostensackenii. Next base: position 3,130 of record JAUELO010053571.1, on the reverse strand, counting down.
CTGAATGTTTTTTATAATGACGATTGAACACTTATTTCTATAAAAGAGAAACGATTAAGTTTAGAAGTTCTGAAGAGATTCAAGATCAATTTGAAATTTTAAATAATTTGAAATAATTTAAAACAAAATGCAAGTTTTGAAAGGTTTTATGAAAATACAAAAATTTTTGGACGATTCTTAGGAAAATATAAAACCATTTATTTTTTTTTAATAATGTGAAGAGAATATTTTTTTAAAAAATTTAAAACAAAAACAAGTTTTGATGTCTACATGAAAATAAAACAATAATTAATTTAAAACTACTCGAAATAAAAATAATAATTATTCTAATCTAAAAAGTGTTCAGTTAAAAAAAATTTAATCATTCAGTTTTTAATTTTTATATCTTGAAATTTTTCAGAATAATATCATTTTGTTGTGGTTGATTCTGAACAAATCTAATCATATTATTACATTTTTAAAATAGAAACAGAGATTATCAAAAAATTACAAATTTCTAACATTGTTAGTTTCAAAACATCTCTGAAGCAATATTTAATCAAAAATAGATACCTTTTGATAAATTAAGATTCAAGCGAATCTTGAGTTAAGTTTTTCAATTTCAATAATTCATTTGAGTTTGAACTAAAACCTACTTTTTCGTGAATTATTTTATACACCAAAATCAGAACATACAAAAATTCATAAATCAGAATTATATTTCTAAACTACCTCCTTTTCGGCTTATTACAGTAAAATATATAACGAATTCAAAAATTAACAAATTTATTAATTTATTCTTTAATTTACAGCACTGAAAGTGATAGCTGTGGATTTATTTTTTAAAAATAAATCTGAATATTTGAACTCTACAATTTATAAGAGTTTAAAATTATAAATTTTATAGTTCAATTGAATTTAATTTCATAATTGTTCGCTTTAAAAGTTTAAAAACTTTTATTTCAATTATTCAGCAGAAGATAAAAAAATTGAAGTTCAGTTTTTATTGATTTAAATGAAAAAATATTTAGCTTCAAGACTTAAAATTTTGTAATTTCATTGACCTTAAAAATTTGTTGCAAACCGGGATAGGACCAGATATTTTTTTTTTAGATTGAAACTGTCACCCGGTGAATCAAACTTAGTGTTGTGCTATTGGATGGTAGTTAATGGAAATTTTTTTTTTCTTTAGGACAATTAGTTATTAATAAGGAGGCCTTTTTATTGATCATAAGCATTTTTAAAATAATATATTTTACCTTCGTAAATGGAAGTCGGAAATGAATTGGACTTTTTTGGGAATAAGATTTGAGATTAGGGAAAAAAACTTTTATTGATATTTGTAACTATTCCGATGACGCAAAAAATTTTTTGTACATTAGAGTTTCTATAAGTTTTTTCATACCCTTTTCATTGTCATAATAATTTTTTTGAAAAAATAGATAATTTTTCCTTTAAAAGTAAAGTTTAAAAATAAATTTGACTTTTTTTGTTGAAGCTCACTTTTTTATATAAATTTTTTGATCTAGAAGAAAAGCTTAGGTTGTTTCTTTTAAGTTCATTGAGATAAAAAAAAAGAAAATTTTGGAATATTTAACTAGACTTGAATTTTCCACTAAGAAGATTAATTTTCTACCAAACGACTTATTTTGAATCAAATAGTTAAATTTTTATTTAAAAAATTAAATTTTAATCAAAACAAAAAACAAATTTTTTTTTCTATATTTTCTACCAAGTCTAAATTTCCAAGAGGAAGAGAAGAATTTTCCGCAAAGCTATTTATAGCAAATTAATTTCATAACAAACACATCAAATGTTAAATCGTTGCAGTTCACATATAAAAAACAAAGTTTATACACTGCCGGTACCGGTAAAAAAATTGTCGGTACCGGTAAAAAAATTACCGGTACCGACAATATTTTTTTACCGGTTTTTATAAAAAGCATATTTATTCATGGAATTCGAAGAATTCACTTAATTCAGGAATTCATCTAAAGAATTTATAGAATTCAAGAAATTCGTGTAATTCAAAGAATTGATGGAATTTAAGGAATTCAAAGAATTTATGGAATCAACAGAATTTGTGGAATTCACGAAAATCATGGAATTCACGGAAATCATGGAATTTACGGAAATTATGAGATTCATGGAATTCACAAAATTCATGGAATTCATGGAATTCACGGAATTCATAAAATTTATGGCATTCAAAGAATTTATGTATTTCATGGACTTTACGGAACTCATGGAATGCAAAAAATGTATGGAGTTCATGTACTTCAAGGAATTCATGAAATTCAAGGAATTTATGGAATTCATGTAATTAAAGGAATTCATGGAATTCAAGGAATTCAAGGAATTAATGGAATTCAAGGAATTAATGGAATTTAAGGAATTCAAGGAATTAATGGAATTTAAGGAATTCGTGGAATTCCAGAAATTCATGGAATTCAAGAAATTCATGGAATTCAGGAAATTAATGAAATTACATCATTCATGGAATCCACGGAATTCATTGAATTCACGGAAATCATGGAATTCACGGAATTCATAGAATTCACGGAATTGATGACATTTGTGTAATTCACGGAATTCATAAAATTCACGGAACTCATGAAATTCACGAAATCCATAGAATTCATGGAATACAAAAAATTAATACAATCTAAGGAATTTATGGAATTCACGCTATTTAAGGAATTCATGAAATTCATAGAATTTAAGAAGTTCATGGAATTCCAGAAATTAATGGAATTACAGGAATTCATGAAATCCACGGAATTCATTGAATTCACGGAAATCATGAAATTCACGGAATTCATAGAATTTACGAAATTGATGACACTTGTGGAATTCACGGAATTTATGGAATTCATAAAATTCATGAAATTTATGAAATAAAATGCATGGAATTCACAGGATTCATGGAATCCACGGAATGCATGGAATTTACGGAATTCACGGAACTTATGAAATTCGCGGAATTCATGGAATTTACGGAATTCGTAGAATTCACGGAATTCATAGGATTCCCGGAAGACACGAAATTTAATGAATTCACAAAACTCACCTCTTTTAACAGCTCGCGGCGGCTGGATGGTACCCCCGTGACTGGTCACAGAAATAATTTTAATCAAATCCCTACTCTTTT
>JAUELO010053555.1:0-10021 GCA_032357855.1 Amphibolips quercusostensackenii | reverse complement strand
AATTTCACCATAAAAATCGCCGAGTCGCCAATTTTCACTATCATTTTCGTAATCAGCGCGTCAAAATACATAAGTATTCGCAGTGTGAAGAAAATCGTCACGTTCACCTATTCGGAACTGCACCCTTTATAAATAACAATTGAAGATTAATTAATCAAGAAACAATTGGATATTTTTATTTAGACTTTTAAAGATTTCGAACAAAAACTTCAAAAGGTTCTTTAAAAATTCAACCAGTTTTCATAAGAATTCAAAGTTTTTCTTAAAAGTTCTAAGAAAATTTAAAATTATTTTTATCAGGAGAATAAGTGTTAAGAGGCTTTGCCAAAATATTTCAAAAAATTTTCCAATATTTCCAAAATCAAAGAAAAATAATTTAAATTATTTTAAAACGTATTTCATATTTTTGAAAAAGTTTTAATAATTATTTTATACATAAAAATAAAAAAAAATTATTTTTTAATGTAGATTTATGAATATTTTAAAACAAAATTTTTATACTTCTTGAGGATTTTTAATGAGATTTGAAATATTACAAAAATTTTCATAAGATAACGAATAAAAACCTAAATACTAGTGGAAATATATTTCAAAAATGCAAAATATAAGTATTTTTTTAAATAGAATTGTCCATTTTTTAATCTTGGACCTTCTTAAACTTTTTTCTTATGCATTTTTATCAGTAGAAATCTTAGTGCCGTTAAAGTTTTTTTTTTAAATTAATTTAAAAATGTTTTGAACACGATTTTAGATATATGTATATTATTTAAAATAGTTTTTAGAAAAAAAATAGCTTTCTTTTTTTAAAATAACTATTAAAAATTGGTCATGTATGTAGAACTTTCATTAGAAAATAATACATTTTCGGGTACCTAACAATTGTCTTAGGCAATTCCAGGAAAAAGTAACGCAAAGTTTTTTTAAACTATGTAATGACGATGATTTCTTGATCCCTGAATAATTTTGTTATATGCTATATGCATACACAGGCGTATGACAGAAAAAGTTATCGAACAAATAATAAAGCTTTTGCCAAAGATTTGATTTTATTTTCTTCTTTATGCCTGTAGGTAATATTTTCACTAGAAAAATTTATTATTTAATTTTTTTTTCTGGTATCCATTTTAACTGTTTCAGGGTTAAAAAAAACACTAGACTATTTTCTTATTAAAAAAAAAATTAAAAAGTACTCTTGAGAGTTTGTGACGCTCTATAGCTAATCATCAATCATTGCTTTAATCAATTACTAAAAAAATGGAGATGCTTCTAGACAACTTGTAGCGATGAAAAATTAATAAAATTAAAATTTTTAATACAAATTAAATAATAAACTATTGAAGTAAGAAAATCTGTCAACAGCTAGATGTTTTTATGATACAAGTACGAAGTAAAAGAGAAAAAAACAAAAAATTTTTTTCTATCTTTATTGTTACTTGTTTTAAAAAAATGCAAAAAATTGAAAACCTTGTCTTTTCCAGAATGTGTGATTATAAGTGAATATCTGACATTCATAAAGATAATAATAGAAGGCAAGAGAAAACTTTATCAGCATGACTATTCAGTATTTATGGTTATACAAGCAGAAAAATGTGTGTCTTTGAACTAGTTAAAAAATTTTTTGAAAAGAATTCATCAATTTTTCTATTTGTGAAACACGATATATTAAATAATGTAAAAATAATTTATAAAATTCTGAAATAATTTTATATCCTTAAAAAAATAATAAAAAATATGCTGTTTTAGGCTCGTACGTATTTGAGAGGGCGTTGATTTATTATTCAAAAAATGCTAGATTGAATTAAAAACTTTATTTGGAATTAATAATCTTGTATTGGTTTTTACTAGAACAAAAATTAGTGAGATTTCATTAATTACTAGTAAAATTTTACTAATTTACTTAGAGAAAAGCAAACCACTAAATAATAGTAGAAAATTACTCATTTGGTTAGTAGAATTTTTTAAAAATTTATAGTGAAACACTGCCAATTGCAGGTTAAAAATTTAATAATTTATTTACAGTAGTGTATATATATTAAAACAGTTATAAAAATAAAAAACATAACCAAAAAAAGAGGCTTAAACAACATGTGCTTGTTTGTAATATTTTCAACTTCATTGATTCAATCAAAACGTAATATTGTGAAAATTGTACATAGGCTACGTCTTTTCCTTCAAAATAACGTGTTTACAAATTTTTGCTTTGAAAAATGAAAAAAAATCATTGTAAAATCTAATCTATTTTTACCTTACTATGTGATTCCTTGTAAATGTTTCCTCACAAAAATACTACGTGATGCAATAAAAACGCAATACAGCACACCTGATGAAGAACTGTTCTGATTTCGATTAATCTAATTCAATAACAAGAAATTTAAATTTTTTAACTTAAAATCAAAATAATTTTGTACAACTTTATGTGAAATTTCCACTAATAGTGACAGTACTAATCATTTCAAAATTCGGCTATAAATTTGAATTAGAAATGAAAATCAAGAAAATTGACATCGCATTGACTGGAATGTTTACCTTATTACTAATTTTAAACATCATTTAATTAGAAAACGTTTTATATGTAGGGGTTGAAAATTAATGTTGTTCTAACACAAAATATTAAAAAATGTAACAATTTCAAAGCAGCAGCCTTTGAAAAGTCGCATTTCTTCGGTGCGAATAGTGGGACCTAGAAAGGGGAGAGTAACTTTACTTTTAAATAACAGTCCAAATGTTATATACAATAAATAAAAAATAACTATTTTTCTACATTTTCATTGCATTATTTACATTTGAATCATTGTTTCGGTAAATCAAAACTTACCACAAATGGTTAATTTTATCTACTTCAATTCAAAATTTGAGCCTCTACACGTCTGAATTGATCCTGTAATATGGCGAATTTCACTTTGAAACTTGACAATTAAGAAGTATTCCATTTTTTCAGTTTGCATACCTCTTAGAAAAAAAAGGAAAATATCTTCAACGATTCGGCTAAAGACTTCTGTCTTTCGTTGAAACTTTAACTTTTATGTTTAAAACTCTTCTTTATTTATTTTATTAAAAACTTGTATTTTTTTGGTTGTAAATGCAATTATTTTGCTATATATTGCATATGCTTGGCATGATAATTAAAAATTTCAGTCATATCACAGAATCAGGAAGCAAAACAGGATGTTCGATTCTGGACTGAAGAAGCAAAAATTATCTTTAGGAGTAAGTTTTCGGTTACTAAAATAATTATATTAATATAAATATTACGATAAAAGTTTTTAAAAAATGCAATTTTTTGCTTGCAAAAATACTACTTTGAATTAATATTTGACAATAATGTTACTTATGCTCATTGAAAATACAAATTTAAATTTTCCTGAATACGCCTGGCTTTAATTAAATAACACAATTTCACATTAATCAATTATGAAGTGTTGTCGGTTTTATCATGCACAAAAATGTGACTTTTTTTTCACTGCGCTTGAACTAAAACTGAATTGTTGATTATTTGTGTGGATTTGGTGATATTTGGTTCTTCGAGTTTTTCAAATTACCCAATCGGAGTTTAGAAAAAGTATCAGCCATGCTTTTGAAATTATGGAGGCATGATAATTCTTCAGAAATAGATTGCCTTTCCATTGTTTGAAAAAACTTTTCAAAAATAATACTTTTTGACAATTTAAACATTATAATGGATCAATATGGTATTAAAACGGATCAATATATTGATTAATTATGCATTTAAGACCATTATGCGCTACTTTTCAACACACAATTTTGTCTTCGACTTTCAAACATATTTTCATTTATATTTTTTCCTTATTATGGACAGGAAAGCTTTCTTATAATGCAAAACAAAAAACTTTAGAGAATCTCTGAGTCAAAACTGGTAAAATTTGAAGGACTTCTAGTGAGACTTCACAGATTCGCTTAGCGAAATTTGAGACACCAATGATTAATAGAAAATAATTGATTCAATGAGTCCAGATATTTCCTGATTTAATAGTGGGCCACAAATTGCTTGGTAACAAATTGAATTATATTATAACTGTGAATAATAATTAAAAGAAAGGTTATATACATGGAAAAGGTGAACAATAGAAAAGTTTTTCAAAACGATGTGATGGTCTTTTATTTTTATTAAAGCAATAATGCAGGGTAACGACAATTTAAAACTGCCTTCTTATTCTTCGTACATAACTAGGAAAAATAAGAATTTTTTTGGTTCTTCAAATTACAGTAAGGTAATCGGCTCGAGATTAATTATATAGGAACCTTAAGCGCTACATTTTTTCTTATGAAAATATATAAAATATATAATTTATATTTTAAGAGTAGAAATTAACTTATTGCTTCATACAAATTAATAAATTCACTGAGGACTGTACATATTAATTGAAAGAGGTTTTTGATATAAAAAACGTGAAAAGCGGAAAAGTTTCACAAAGCGACGCGATAGTGTGATATTCTCAACTCTACTGTCACAATAGAAAGGTCATACTGTAAAATTATGAACGCGATGTAGGCTGTCTACAATTTAAAAACATTGCCTCCTAATTGTTTAAATAAAGTTAGAGAAAATAGGAATTTTCACAATCTTAAAATTACACGGGATCAATGCGACCAAATTAATTAAATACATTTAGGGTCTTCTTTCGCAAGTTTTCAACAGAGTTCTATTTTAGATTTGCGAAAGTTGTCTTGGATGTAGATTTTTTAATTATCCACAGACAATCGCAATTATATAGGAAACTTTGTGAAAATAATTTGCCTTAATAAGGATAAACTCAAGTATCTAAAGAAGTTCATTTTTATTGTATAGCTCTCTGAATCAAAATTGTTTCAACTTGACTAATCATTACTCGAATTTCACAAATTTCATTAGAAAAAATTTGTTCACCAAAGATTAATAAAAAATTACCATTTTAATTGGCCAAGATATTTTTTCATTCAATAGTGAAAAAAAAACTAATTGCTTCGTAAAAATATACAAACTTATTAAGGACTGTATACAATTATTTTTTAAAAGTTATAAGCATCAAAAACGTGAAAAAAAGAAAAGATTAATCGAACGACGGGATGGTTTACAATTTTTTAATCTATTAAAAAAAATTAAATGGTCATATTGAGAATTTTTGTGCGTCCTGGTCTGTTTCCATTCAGAATTGTTGTCTTCTTGAAGGAAACATGAATTTATTATACATATAATGCCTAAAGGGGAGGAAATTAATAATAGCTCGTCGTACGAAAAAATGTCAAGGAAGTAAGAAGCTTGATTTTGTGTCAAAGATTATTACAGAAAAAAGTCCCTAAAAATAAGTTATTTTTATGAGAGTATGAGTTTATGAAGGATAAATAATGTTCTTTATAATAGGTTCAGGTTTCCTAAAAGTTTTAGGTAATGTTAAAGTTTTTAATTTTTTAAAGAAAAAGGTTCTGAGCTGCAACTATGCAAATATGTCTATTTTGTTCAAAACACCATTTGTTTGTAGTCCTAAAAATCGTAAACAATTTATTCTACAGAAAAAGTTAAAAGTTTTGTTTCTTCTTGAATATACTCAAGAGGTCTTATAAACTTTGGTTATTAATAAATAATGAAATTGTTGAATGAATTGTTTTAAGACAAACAGGCCAGTATTTCCAAAACATAACCGAGCAATTCTTAATCAGTGGACTTTTTCTGACCTTTTTGACAAAAGGTGTCCTGGGGACCTCTTAATGCATACAGAAGTTTCAGAGGCTACTGTACTAAAATTAAAAACATGATAGCACCAAACTTTTCTTAGACATTACTGAAATATTTGATTAGTAGGATCGGAGAGTTCCGAAAATGTTCCAGGAAAGTTTACGGACGCAGGTGAATTTCTACGTATCAAAAAGGACGTTTTCAAGGAAGCTTCGGGAAATATTCTTTGAAATTAATTAATTTTTTGATTTCTTACTACCATTTTCTGAACATAAATCACACATATTTTCTAATGCGCAGATATTACCCACTTCTAGAAACCTTCCGGGAATATTTTTCGTAATTCTCCGAAACTATCTTTGTAATGTTCCAGGAATGTTCAGGGAAACATTTGTGTCGCCTTGGCATATTTGTTTCATCTAAAAAAGTATTTGTTTAAAACAAATTATTACAACATTTATCTACTAGATATTTGAATTATCAACTGATAAATCACAAATATTATGCCAGAAATGGAATACTCAAATTTTCAGAGGAAAAAAATTCATGTAGGCGAAAGAAACTAACTTTAAACAAAATAGCTAAATTTACAACTAAAAAGGTGTATCTCACAAATAAATCAATTTTACTTAAAGTACCTTGACGAAAAATAATAATTTTTAATTAAAGATGAAATTGTTACATTTGCAATTAAAAAAGGTTATGCTTAAAAAAACAATAAAAAATAAATTTTCCACAAAATATTAAAATTTCCAACCAAAGGAAGGAAGTTTAAAAAAAAAATCTTCATGAATAATTAAATGAATTTTTGACAAAAAATTCAACATTCAATCAAGTAGTTACATTACCATTCAGAAAGATGAATTTCTAACCAATAAGAATAATTTTCTACCAAAAAAGAAGAATTATCAACGAAATACGGAAAATGAAAAAAAACTTAATCTTTAATGACAAAAGGTCATTCTTTAAATAAGAATATTATTTTTGAACCAAAAAAATATGAATTTACCACTGGAGAGTTGCAACAAGATAGTTCAATTTTCAGCCGTAGAGATGTTATTTTGACTAGAATAATCAATCTTCAACACCAAAAAATACCAATTTGGAACAAAAGAGTTCAAGATTCAGCCAAGCAGTTAAATTTTCATTTGACAATTTTTAATAAAAATTCATATATTTTGATAAAATTGATATAATTGGTCAAAAAGTCTTGTTTTTGTGTAGAAAATTCATCTCTTGGGTTGAAGATTCAACTATTTGGTACGTACTTAATTTTTTTGGTTAACGATTCATCACTTTGTTTAGGTCGAGTATAAAGTAATTTGTTCAAAATTTCTATTTTTTAAAATAATTTAACTGTTCTAGATTAAAAATGCAAATATTTTTTGGTGGAAATATCAAATTTTACACTCTCCGTTGATAAATAATTACTTTTTAATCGAAGATTTATTACTTTAGTTGAAAATTTAAGTAATTTCCTGAAATTTTTTTTTTTTTGGTTGACATTCAATTATTTTAAACGAAAATATAATTTTTTACTTTTAGTTCTAAATTTATCTGTTTGAGCTAAAAACTCGACTATTTACTTGAAAATTCCTGTACTTTACGCATGTCTTACGTAATCTGTGAGTGAGTATGGTTTTATTATTCAAAGAATGCTAAATTCATCAAAACAACTTATTTTAAATTTATAATTTTATACTTTTCCTTTTTTGAATTAAAATCAGTTTAATTTAAGTAATTACTACTAAAATTTTACTAATTTAATTAGAGAATTGAAGCCACTGAATTTACTACTAAAATTTCACTAATTTAATTAGAGAATTAAAGCCTCTGAATGTGATGGAAAAATTACTGATTTTACAAGTAGAAATAATTTATAATTTCATTGCAGAGTAAGGTAGACTTACCACTAATCGTGACAGGCACAATAGTCTTCAAATTTAGTTATAAATTCCAATATATTGTTAAGAAATACTTTCAAAATAACATTTAATAACAAAACCTAATTATTTTCACCTTTTGCAGTATCAAAAGGATCTGTAATTAATTTAAATAAAAAAAAACTTCAAGAAAATTGGCACCACGTTCACTTGAATGTCTACCTTATCACTAATTCGAAGCTATATCTCATTTTAAAACGTTTTTTTTTAAGGGGTTCAAAGTTACACACTGTTACACCATAAGATATTTAAAATTTTACTGTGACACCCAAACATTAAAAACTTATATTTTAAACATTTTGAACGCCTGGAGCACTAAAAATTGAATAAATAATTTTGAAATTTAAATTTTTAGAATTATACAATATCATACCAGAAGCTAACTTCGCATTGTGCAAGTTGAAATTAGAAACCTTCAAAACTTAACAATTCTAAATTGTATTTAAATAAAAATAAAAAATACATAAATATTTTTAGAAAATACTCAGTAAAGCAGATAAATTTTCAACTGGGAAGATTGACTTCTACCAAAAAAGACGAATTTTTCAACTAGAAAAATTAATTTTTCATCGAAAAATTGAGTAGTTTTAGAAAAAATAAATTTTTAACTAAAAAAGATATTTTTTTTACTAGAATTATGGAATATCCACATTTTGAGTCTCAAAAAATTCACTTACAAAAAAAAATTTCTACAAAATAGCTCTTTTTTTTAACCGAAGAGATGAAATTTTTATTTTAAGTTATAAATTTTTATTTAAAACTATTGAGTTTTAGCACAAGGCTTTAAATTTCAACTAAATAATTAAATTATTATACCAAGAAAGATAAACTGTAAAGGAAAAATGTTGTAATTGATATTTCAACCAAAAAATATTTAAATTTTTGATACCAAAAAGTAGAATCCAACTAAAAAGACAACTTTTCAACATGAGGTGAATTTTCAACAAAATAGTTAAATTTACATCCAAAAAGATTTGAATCTAAATCTGAACATTTGCAATTTCTTTTTTTTTATAAACTGAAGTTTTTATTTGAAGGGATGAGTTTTCAAAACAAAAATATTTTGTTGAAATTTTGTTTTGTTTTGTTAGAAACTTAATCTTTTTAGTTGAAAATTCATTTTATTTTAGATAAATATTTAACCGCCCGGTTGCACATCAAACTCTTTTGTTGAAAATGCATTCATGATTAAAATAAAATTAATTTTTAACGAATCAGTTGATATTTAACCAAAAAGATTATATGCTATTTAAAAAAACGATGAAAAATTTAGTTTAATTTTCAGCTAACAAAATCAATTTTCAAAAAACTAATAAACAATGAAAAAAATAAATTTTAAATCAAAAAGATTAATTTTAAATCAACAGAGATAAATGTTTCACAACATACATAAATTTGCAACCAATGTTAAATCTTTAAAAGAACTTTTCACCTTATAGTTAAATTTTCAGCTAAAGAAATAAATCTCTAACCAAAAAGGTGATTAGGTAAGAGATGAATTATTAACTACGATGATAAATTTTTTAACCAAAGAGACAAATTCTCAACAAATAAATTTTTTTAGGTCGAGAAAGAAAAAGAAGATTGTTTAAATTGTTGAACTTTTGAGCCAAAATACGAATTTCTTGTGCAACAATCGAATTTACAACAAAAAAATTAATTTTTGACAAAAAAGTTTATTTTTTACGAAAAAGTTAATTTCAAAACAATTTGTTTTATTTTCAACCAAATTGAGAAAATATAAAGCTAAAAAGATTATTTTCTAACCAAAAAAAGATAAATTTTCAGCCATAAATGAAATAATTAAATTTTCAATCAGAAAATTTAATTCAAACCAAGAAAGAACGAATGTTAACAATTAAGTTTAACTTTTACCCAAGTTTTTTAATTCACAAATAAAGGTTAAATTTTTAGTTAAGAAAATAATTTTTAAAAAAATCTGAAATACAGAAAAAAAAAATTTCTTGAAAAAAAATGAAAAGGAAGGAAAATGCGAAAGAGTATGAAGTCTGAAGTATGAAAGTGATTTTGAAATTTCTTAATGATAAACTATACTGTTGCAGGGACATCTTTTACAAAATTCGAAACTTTGTTTAAATTCATTATAAAAACATGCAATTAATTTTATTTTAGTTCGCAAAGTTACTCCCGATGATTGCTCTCCTCCCCCCTTTTGTCTTAATCTAAGTTTTTGGTGCAACATTGAATTAATAACGTAGTTTATGTTCGGCCTTTGAATAAAAGTAATGTTTAATTGATTATGAATTTATTCAGGAATTTGTATTAGATAAATATTACAGAATAAGATGATTTTATTTATTATTATATATAACGCGCGGCTGCATCCGACTTTATTAAAAGTACTCGCGTTTGCCTAGACGTTTTGCCATAGGATAGGAAAACTGCA
>JAUELO010053546.1:0-10021 GCA_032357855.1 Amphibolips quercusostensackenii | reverse complement strand
GTCTTTATAGATATAGTTTTTTTTTACACGAATTCTAAATGTCTTACAATATTTTTTTGGCGATGGAACACTTAGGGGGCGTCGAAATTAAGGTGGTCCATTTTTTCTCGAATGATCATGCATATTGCCCGGAAACTCGTTAAAATCCACACAAAAATAAATCGATTTTTTTTTGTTGAAAAAAATCATATTTAGAGGTGGCGCAAGCCCCATCCATGTATTTCCCATTAAAAAAAGCGTTTTTGTAAATTTCATTCAGAATCGTCAATATCAGGTGAATCGTCTTAGAAGTCAACGTTTCTCTTCAATTAGCCATAGAATACGAAAAAAATATTACTTTTTAAATATAAATTTTTAAATATCACCCCCATAAAACTGTTTTATAGGGTCCCAAAAAAATCCCATGAGTAAAAAAATAGGTTATGCGAGTTTTTGACACTAATTATGATTTTTCAAAGTTTTTTTTAAGGCAGACTGTTTCTAATACATAAAGTATTGCTTTATACTAAATAAATGTTTATTTTAATTGTGTGAACAATTTATTATTTTCATTAGCAATTTTCTCTTAGACTAGAACTAGAAATCCGCAGTTTTTTCAAAACATTTTCACTTTTTATTTAATTTTCAATTACAGTGAAGGTACTACCTAATAATTATTAACAAACATTATTGTTTAAATAACTTATTATCATTGTTGATAATATTTTTTTTAAATAAACCTACGAAATTACAGTTTATTTCCAAATTTTTCACTTTTTGTCCAATTTTTAAACAAAGTCGCTAAATAATTAGTTACAGTTAACAAAATTATTGTTTTTATTATTTATTATCATTTTAAGTAGTATTATCTTTGAATAATGCTAGAAAATTACGGTTTCGTCTAAAAATTTCAATATTTTGTCCACTTCACACTAAGAGTTTGGTTATAATAATTAAAATTTAACAAACGCGATTGTTTAAACAATTTATTTTTATTGTTGGTAATGATATTCTCTAAAAATTATGCTAGAAATTTGCAGTTCTTTCAACAATTTTCTACTTTTTGTCCAATTTTTAATTATAGTGAGGTGAATAATTAATATAAATTGACCAAATGATTTTTTAAGCAATTTATTATTATTTTAAATATTATCTATGAATAATGTTCGAAAGTTGTGGTTTTTCCTGAAATATTAAATTTTTTGTTTACCCTTTATTTAGAGTTTAGTAATAATGATTAAAATTTAACATACATAATTGTTTAAACAAATTATTTTTGTTGAAAACTTTTCTCTCCTATAGTAGTGCTAGAAAGGTGCAGTTCTTTGAAAATTTTCTACTTTTTGGCATGTTTTTACTTACTAAGTAAAGTAATAATCAATACAAGTTACAAAGATAATTGTTTAAATAATTTATTATTGGTTATAATTATCTTTTCCTAAGTAATTGCTAGAAAGTTGCAATTTTTTCTGAATTTTTAAACTTTTTGGTAACTTTTCACTTAGTAAGTCAATAAATAATGCAAGTAAGGAACAAACATTAAATAAAAATATTAATTTAAACAAAAAGGCTTTTAGTAACTACTTCTAGGAAAATTTAAATTTAATATGATCCATATAAAAAATTTAAAGAATATTTCAAAAGCCTATTTTATTTTAGGAAAATATATTTGCAAAAAGAAAGATATTGTTTACAAAATGATCCTTTTCGGTGTTTATTTATTATTATTTTATTACTAAAAGGCGATTGCAATAATTATCACCTATCTAATTAATAAATGGACAAAAAATACAAAATTTTAGGAAAACCGCAAGTATCTAGCATTCACATGATGAAAATAATTATAAACAATAATAATTTGTTTGAAAAATAATTTTTTCTTACCTCATTAATTATTAAGTCACCTTGAGTAAAAAATAGACAAATAATTATAAATTTCAGAAGAAAACACAACTTTTTACCATCAAACAAAGAGAATATTATTAACATTAGTAGTAAACTGTTTAAAAAATTATTTTTCTTAACTTTAATTAATTATCACTTTGCTCTAATTAAAAAGTGACTAAAAGTTAAAAAATATCATAAAAAACCGCAACTATCTAGTATTAATACAGAAAAAAGTTGCCATAAACATTAATAATTTGTTTAAATAATTATTTTTGCTAAATTAAATTATATATATCAACTAACTTTAAGTGACAAATGGCCGAAAAGTTAAAAATTAAAAAAAAAGACCGCGATTTCGTGCATTATTCAAAGGCAATATCATTACAAATAATAATGAATTTTTTAAACAATTATGTTTGTCAACATTAATTAACTTCCACCTCACTGTAATTGAAAATTGACAAAAAAATGGAAATTTTTTTTAAAAACCGCGACTTTTTATCTCTATTCTAAGAGAAAATTGTTAAAAACAAATAAAAATTGCTTACAAAAATTATTTAAAAATCTCATTATTAGTGCGAGGTAGTATTAAATGTACTGAAAACAATTTGAATATGAAAAATCTTTGAATAACACAATTGTCATTTTAACGTAAAAGTTAATTGTTAAAATTGAAGGTTTAATTTTCCATAAAAAAAGATAAATAAAAAAAAAGATGAATTTTTAATCAAATAGTTCAGTTTTCAACCAAAAAAGATACATTTTCAATGAAAAATGGAATAGCTAAATTTTCTGCTAAAAAAATTAATTGACGACCAAATAATTGAATTTTAAACAAAATAGTTAAATCTTCAAAAAAAATATATTAAAATTTAACAAAAAAGGATGAACTTGCAACCAAAAAGATTATATAAAAAACAGACAAATTTCGAACAAAATAAATTCTTTTACAACTAGCAAAGATCAATTTTTAATTTAAAATATTATTTTTTAACTGAAAATGTCATAGTCACATTTGTATATCAGAAAATTATTTCTCTATCAAAGAAAAAAGAGAACGAATTTTGAGCAAAATAGTTACATTTTCAATCAAAGAGATAAATTTTCAATTAAAATCATGAATCTTAATGAAACAATTTCAAGATAAGTGTTTGAAATTTAAGCAAATAATTAACTTTTTTAACCTGAAAATTTATTTTTGAACTAATCAGATTGATTTTCCACCAAAAAAGACGAATTTTCAACCAGAAAGTTGAATACTTAACCAAAACAGAACAATTTTTAACAAAAATAATTAAATTTCAAAATGAACAGTTCATTTTTAAACAAAATAGTTTTCTTAATAAAGTGGTTGAATTTTCAAACAAAAATAATAATCTTTAATAAAAACTTTAATATTCAATGAATTAGTTTAATTTTCGATCAAATTCTATAATTTTTAAGCCGAAAAGATAAATTTTTTACAACAGATTTGAATTTTTAAACCAAAATTTTTGAAAAATTAAAATATTATCTTTTTCTGTTATAAATTTAACTATTAAGTTAGAAACTTACCTTGTTTATTTAAAAATTTAAGTACTCAGTTTAATATTTATGTTTTTCTTATTAATTAATCTTGTTGTGTATAAAATTAATATTCTTGGCTAATAAATCAACTTTTGGGTTAAAAATTTAACCTTTTTGTTAAATGATTTTAATTTTTCTTACAGAAAATGTTACAATTACATTTTTAATTAAAGGTTATTGTAAATTAAAAACTTATATTTTTTTGTTGAAAAATATATATTTTCTGTTCAAAATTATTTTTTTTTATAAAATTAATATTTTTGTTGAATAATCATTTATACTTTTTTGTTAAAAATACTTGGTTGAAAATTAATCTGTTCTGGTTGAAGACTCAACAATTCTTTTTTGAAATTCGTTTTTGTTTCGGTTAAATTCAACTTTTTTTTAAATAATATAGAAATCACGTATTTAATTATTTACCATCAAATGTCTTGTTAAGAATTCCTTTTTTTTAATGAAATACTTGGCTTAAACTGAAACTACTCTAGATTAATTTTTTTTTTTTTTAAGTCATATTTTTGGATTGAAAATTCGACTTTGTTCAAAAAATTTATCGTTTTGGCTTCAAAATTCCACAACGTGGTAGAAAATTGAAACTAAACCGTTAAAAATTATCTTTCTTGTGTAAAATTTTCGTCTTTAGTTGGAAATGCAGTTTTTTGGTAAAAAAAACTATTTGGTCAAAAAAGAAACTATTTGACTATTCAGCTGCAGATTCATCTTTTTTCGTGGAAAATTAATCTGCTTATTTCAAAAATAAATTTTCACATAGAAAAGTCAAGTATTTGGATAAATGTTAAACTTTCATTTTGAAAAATAATTTTCTTTAATATTCATCATTTTAATTCAAAATTTATCTTTTCAGTTGAAAATTTAATTATTTTGCTCGAAATTAGTTTTTTTTGTTGTTTGAGAATTAATTTTCTTGACTAAAAATATAACTATTACATTACTTGTTTAAAAATAATTTATTAAATTAATAATTGATGTTTTATGTTTGCAAAAGCATGTATTTTGTTCAAAATTCGTCTTACTTCAAATGCATTTTTTTGGTTAAAAATTCATCATTTTTTGTTATTATACAATTTCTTGATTGTAAATTAATATGTTTTGGCTAAAAATTAAACTATTTCATTAGAAATGATTTTCTAGTTTGAGATTCATAATTTTAGTTAAAAATTTATCTTTCTGGTTAAAATTGAACTATTTTGTTGAAAAATCTTTTTTTTCTTGCAGTCGAAAAATTAAAATTCTTACTGAAAATTAATCTATTCTTTTTTGGATTGAAATTTTTTTTAGTAAAACCTTTAATTTTTTTGTTAAAAATTTATGCATTTTGTTGATAATTCTTTTTACAGCGAAAATTTTTGTTGTTGTTAAAAATGCAACTTTTTGGTTGTAAATCACCTTTTTTGCTAAAAATTCATCTCTTTGAGATTAAATTTCAAAGGTATTCGAAAAATTCAACTTTTTGCATTAAAATCTCAACCCTTGTGATGAAAATTATTTTCTTCGGTAGAAAATTATTTTTTTTTAAATTTATTTCTTTGTAATAAAAGCATCGTCTTTTTTGAATTAAAATGCAACTTGTTAGTTGATATTAATTCATTTGTTTTCGTTGAGGACTTAACTGTTTTGTTAAAAATTATTATTTTTTTTGTTTTGTTCAAGATTCATCATTTTAATTGGAAATTAATCTCTATAGTTGAAATTCAAACTATTTTAGCAAAAATTTGTTTTTTCGTGGTTGAAAATTTGTTTGCTTTTGCAGTTGAAAATTAATTTTCTTAACTGAGAATTTAATTGTTTCATTTTTGACTAGAAACTTTTCTTTTTCAAGCAGAAACTTTAACTATTTGGTTAAAAATTCATATATTTTTTTTAAATTCTTATTTTCTAGTAAAAAAATTAGAGTTTTCGGTCGAAAATCCATGCATTTTATTTAATTTGCATTTTCTTTTCAGAAAATTTACCGTTTTAGTCAAAAATTTATTTTTTTCTGTAAAAATTCGAAGATTTAGTTCAGAAATAAGTCTTTTTGTAGAAAAATAATTTTTTTTTTGTTGAAAATTTAAAGATTTTGTTAAAAATTTATGCATTTTGTCAAAAATTCGTCTTTTTGTAGAAAATTAATCCTTTAATTTGAAATTTAACTATTTGGTTAAAAATTTATATTTTTGGTTAAAAACAAACATTTTCGGTTAAAAATTCATGTATTTTTTTTAAACTTTTTTTTTCAAATTATATTTTTGGTTAAACGTTTAAATTATTGATTGAAAATTCGTGTATCTTTGGTTGGAAAATCATATTTTTTGTTGAAAATTTGTGTATTTTTCAGAAAATGTATCTTCTTCGTTATAAATTTATCTTTGCGGTTGAAAATTCGTGATTTTGGTTTAAAACTTCATGTATTTTTGTGAAAATTCGTCTTTTTTAGTAGAAAATTATTCTCTTTAGTTGAAAATTTATCTTTTTGTAATTTTTTTGGTTGAAAATTCATTAATTTTTTTTATTCATCTTTTTTTATGAAAAATTACTTTTCTTATTTGAAAATTCCTCTTTTTGTTTGAGAATTCATATTTTTGTTGAAAATTTAAGTATTTGATTGTAAATTCGTTTTTTTATAGAATATATATCTTAGTTGAAAATTAATATTTTTGTTTAAAAAATTTATGTTTTTTGCTTAAATTTGTCTTTTTAGTAGAGAATTAACCTTTTTAGCTTGAAATTCATCTTTCCGGTTGAAAACTTATCTTTTTGGTTAAAAATTCAACTATTTGGTTGTAAATTCGTGTATTTTTTGGTTGAAAATTCATGTGTTTTTTTTCATCGTTTTCTTTAGTAGAAAATTAATCTTCTGAGTAAGAAATCTATCTTTTCAGTTAGAAATTTATATTTTGTGTTGAAAATTTAACTATTTGATGAAAATTCGTGTATTTTTTAATTAAAAATTCATATTTATTGTTGTAAATTTATGTATTTTTTTCGAATATTTATCTTAGTTGAAAATTCATCATTTTGGTTAAAATTTTTTTTTTTTATTTGTCTTTTTAGTAGAAAATTAACCTTTTTAGTTTGAAATTCATCTTTTTAGTCAAAACTTTATCTTTTTAATTGATAATTTAACTATTCAGTTGTAAATTCGTGTATTTTTGGGTTAAAAATTCATATTTTTAGTTGAAAATTTGTGGACTTTTTCAGAAAATTTGTGTTTTTAGTAAAAAATTCATCTCCTCAGTGTAAAATCCATCTTTTTGGTTAAAAATTAATATTTTTTGTTGAAAATTTAACTATTTGATTAAAAATTTGTGTATTTTTAAATTAAGAATTCATATTTATCGTTAAAAATTCATGTATTTTTTTAGAATATTTATCTTAGTGTAAAATTCATCTTTTTGGTTGAAAATTACTGCATTTTTTTAATTTGTCTTTTTGGTAGAAAATTAACCTTTTTAGTAGGAATTCATCTTTTTGGTTAAAACTTCATCTTTTTGGTTGAAAATGTATGTATTTTTTTTTATTTGTCTTTTTAGTAGAAAATTGACCTTTTTAGTTTGAAATTCATCTTTTTGGTTAAAACTTTATCTTTCGGTTTAAAAATTATGAATTCGTGTATTTTTGGGTTGAAAATTCATATTTTCATAAAAAAATTCATGTATTTTTCAAAAAATTCGTATATTTTAGTAGAAAATGTATCTTTTTGGGTAAAAATTCATCTATTTGGTTGAAAATTTAAATTTTTGTTTGAAAGTTCATGTATTTTTCGAAAATTCGACATTTTAAGTAGGAAATCATTCTTTTTAGTTTAAAATGCGTCTTTTTGGTTAAAATTTTATCTATTTGGTTGAACATTCGTGTACTTTTTGGTTAAAAATAAATATTTTTGTTCAAAAATTCATATTTTTGGTAAAAAATTTATGTGTTTTTTTTGTAATCGTTTTTTTAGTAGAAAATCAATCTTATTAGCTAAAAATCCAACTTTTTGGTTAAAATTTCATATTTTTTGGTTGAAAATTCATTTATTTTTTAATTCATCTTTTTTGAAAGAAATTTTTTTTTCCTAATTGGAATTCAACCTTTTTGGTAGCAAATTCATATTTATCACTAAAAATTCGTATATCTTGTTTAAAAATTCATCTTCGTTAAAAACTCATCTTTCTGGTTAAAAATTTATGTATTTTTTTTAATTGTCTTTTTAGTAGAAAATCATTCTTTCTAGTTTAAAATTCATCATTTTGTTTGAACCTTCACTTTTTTGGTTGAAAATTTAACTATTTGGTTGAAAATTCGTGTATTTTTTAATTAAAAATTCATATTTATTGTTAAAAATTTGTGTATTTTTTTAGAATATTTATTTTAGTTACAAATTATTTGTTTTCATTAAATATTCATGATTTTATTTGTTTTTTTAGTAGAAAATTAACCTTTATAGTTTAAAATACATCTTTTTGGTTGAAACTTCATCATTTCGGTTGAAAATTCAACTATTTGGTTGTAAATTCGTGTATTTTTGGGTTGAAAATTCTAATTTTTAGTTAAAAATTCGTAAATTTTTTTCAAAAAAATTGTGTTTTTGGTAGAAAATTTATCTTCTTGGGTAAAAAACCATCTTTCTGGTTATAAATTCATGTGTTCTTTTTACATCGTTTTATTTAGAAGAAAATTAATCTTCTTAGTAAAAAATCTATTTTTTTGGTTGAAACTTCATCTTTCTGGTTGAAAATTTAACTATTTGGTTAAAAATTCGTGTATTTTTTAATTGAAAATTCATATTTATCGTTAAAAGTTCGAGTATTTTTTTAAGAATATTCATCTTAATTGAAAATTAATCTCTTTGGTTGAAAATTTATGTTTTTTTTTCAATTTGTGTTTTTAGTAGAAAATTAACCTTTTTAGCTTAAAATTTATCTTTTTGGTTGAAAATTCAACTATTTAGTTGTAAATTCGTGTATTTTTGTGTTGAAAATTCATATTTTAATTAAAAATTCGTAAATTTTTTCAAAAAAATTTTGTTTTTGGTAGAAAATTTATCTTCTTGAGTAAAAAACCATTTTTTTAGTTACAAATTCATGTGTTCTTTTTACATCGTTTTCATTAGAAGAAAATTAATCTTCTTAGTAAAAAATCTATTTTTTTGGTTGAAACTTCATCTTTCTGGTTGAAAATTCAACTATTTGGTTAAAAATTAGTGTATTTTTTAATTGAAAATTCATATTTATCGTTAAAAATTCGAGTATTTTTTTAAGAATATTCATCTTAGTTGAAAATTAATCTCTTTGGTTGAAAATTTATGTTTTTTTTTAATTTGTGTTTTTAGTAGAAAATTAAACTTTTTAGCTTAAAATTTATGTTTTTGGTTGAAAATTCAACTATTTGGTTGTAAATTCGTGTATTTTTAGGTTGAAAATTCATATTTTAATTAAAAATTCGTAAATTTTTTCAAAAAAATTGTGTTTTTGGTAGAAAATTTATCTTTTTGGGTAAAAAACCATCTTTTTAGTCAGAAATTTATGTGTTTGTTTTACATCGTTTCTTTTACTGGAAAATTAATCTTTTTAGTAAAAAATCCACCTTTTTGGTTGAAAATTCATATTTTTTGTTAGAAATTTTACTATTTGTTTGACAATTTGTATTTTTTAATTAAAAATTCATATTTATCGTTAAAAATTTATATATTTTTTTTAGAATATTTATTTTAGTTTAAAATTTATCTTTTTGGTTAAAAATTTATGTATTTTTTTTATATTTGTCTTTTTGGTAAAAAATTAACCTTTTTAGTTAGAAATTCATTTTTTTGGTTGAAACTTTATCTTTTTGGTTGAAAATTTAACTATTTGGTTTAAAATTCGTGTATTTTTAGGTTAAAAATTCATATTTTGATAAAAAATTTATGTATTTTTTCAGAAAATTCGTGTTTTCAGTAGAAAATTTATCTTCTTGTGTAAAAATCCATCTTTTTGGTTGAAAATTCAAATTTTTGTTTGGAAGTTCATGTATTTTTTGAAAATTCTACATTTAAAGTAGAAAATCTATCTTTTCAGTTCGAAATTCGTCTTTTTGGTTAAAAATTAAGTTATTTGGTTAAAAATTCGTGTATTTTTTAAATAAAAATTCATATTTACCGTTAAAAATTTGTGTTTTTGTTACAATATTTATCTTAGTTAAAAATTGATCTTTTTGGTTAAAAATTAATTTTTTTTTAAATTTGTCTTTTTTAGTAGAGAATTAACCTTTTTAATTTGAAATTTATCTTTTTGGTTGAAACTTTATCTTTTTGGTTATATATTTAACTATTTGGTTGTAGATTTGTGCATCTTTGGTTTTAAAATTCATATTTTAATTAAAAATTCGTTAATTTTTGCAGAAAAATCGTGCTTTTAGTAGAAAATTTATTTTCTTGGGTAAAAAAGCATCTCTTTGGCTGAAAATTCATGTATTTTTTTTCATCCTTTTCTTTAGTAAAAAATTAATCTTCTCAGGTGAAAATCCATCGTATTATTTAAAAATTTATATTTTTGGTTGAAAATTTAACTATTTGGTTTAAAATTCGTGTATTTTTAGGTTAAAAATTCATATTTTGATAAAAAAT
>JAUELO010053534.1:0-10022 GCA_032357855.1 Amphibolips quercusostensackenii | reverse complement strand
TGATTCAGATGACTAATTTAGAAATTCTGATAAGAAAATTAATCTACTTATTTTCAGCTTAAGGCCTCTTTTTACTTTTCTTTTATGCAACAAATTTTTCATCGTGCATCTAATTATTTATCTTGGTAAACAACCGGATGTTTGCCACATGCCCTCTTCGGATAACATCTCAAATCACAGCTTGTGGGGCTTTTCATCCTTTCGAAGCATTTTCACATTGTATAACTAAATATTATACATTGAAAAAATTAATATTATACTTAATTATTAATTAAATAATTAGCTATTTACAAGTGTTAGTCTCTCACAAAAGCTAAAACGGAATGTTATAATAATATGGTAACTAAAGATCGTTGCTTCGAACATGTAATTAATAGGCACTGACTAGTATTATGGAATTTTATGCAAAACTAACCGGTCAAGTATATCGCTAGGTCTAGTATTACGGAAAATTCCGTAACAGTAGACAGTTCGCAGTTAATATAAAATTTACAGTAATATTGTATTTTGAAATAATTTATTTACTTTATCTGACAATGGAGTTAAGGACTGAAACTTTTTCTATAAGAATTATCAGTTATCAGAAGCAAGTGTCATTAATCTTGCTTCTTAATACGATTTCATGTCTTCGTATTCTTGTGACGTTTACATTTTTAGGGTCTCGGTTTTCTCGACGGAAGGTGAGGCCGGGAGGTCATTGTAATATCTAATCAGTTTGGATAAAGGCTCTTCTTGTCACAAGGAAAGAGAACAGAAAGTAGGCTACATTCGTGGATTTCTCGCCCTACGACGATTTTATTACGCATGCATGATTCCAGGATTTTAAAAGAAGATTTCTATATTATGAAATTATCTGTGACTTTAATAGCAATTTTTAAATTTTTTTAGGAAGGGAAATCTTATAATATCTAAAAGAGTTTAAATAATTTAGATTACATATTTCTTTTCACAGATTATTTCATCTTCGAATTATTACTTGAAATTCCTCATTGAGCACTAAAATATATCACATGAGAAGTTTCATCAACGAGCTAACGCTATATGATAATTAAATTATAAAATTATTGATTTCAAAGAATTTTGATTTGATTACATATTACAAAAATCCATGTTTTGAGCTGTGCTAGTTTAATGCTTTAATTAACAGAATCAAACTTTTTTTATTAGGTTCGAGCTCTTAGAGTCAAGGATTTTTTTTATGCGTGCGCTTTCTCTAAAGGGACTTACCTGGCAAGAAAATAGTTGCGAAGACAAAAATGTTTGCTGCGAGGAGGCAGCGTCGAAACCCAACCATTGTGAATTGGTTCCGAGTTCTGAGGGTACAATTTCCGTCGAAGAATGTCTACCACGTCATCTTCATTTATCTATTTCAAAGGAAACATAAATTTCGGTCAAAAAGTCGTTATTTAAAAAAAGTTTATTGAAGTTTATTGAAGTTTATTAAAAGAAGAATTTCTTTTGACCATTTTAGAGTACGTACATATTTTCTTACTTGAACAGGGGAGGCGCACTACTTCAACCCACGCGTACTGCTCTACGTGGTAAACTCTTTAAGCTAACAAAATCTGTGTACCGAGGCAGCAGCTTTTTACAAACTTGCGTGTTTGCAAAAACTCACGCTCCGCCTTGAAAAAAATACTACTTAGCTATCCTGGCGCACAATATACTAATTTTATTCCATTTTCATATTACCAAAACTGTTTTAAACAGATAGAATAACTGTAAATCGTGCTAAACAAATTATTTAAGAAGCTGGTAAATTTTTTTTTGTAATTTTTAAAAAAGTTCTTGGATTTTTAATTGGATTGAAAAAGAATCAGCAAACTATCAAGACTGAAGATGATAAAAAATTAGTAACATTTACTGTTAAGGATTTTTTTCAAGTGGAGTGAGTTGGTGGTACAATAAATTCTACAAAGTCAATTTAATAATGAATTTTACTGTATAAAGTTTAACTGTGTGAGACTTAATTTTTTTTAAATTTTGTGTAGATTTTTAAAAATACTAATTTTAAAATTATCTTGTGTAGAGTTATGAGGTGTAGGATTTAATTGGGAAAATTTTACATTTAAATGAATACGTGAAGGGTTTCGCCCTGTAGAATTTATTTGTATGTAATCGACACCAACCCGAAATTTAGTGTATTTTTCCAGATTGAAAAAAAATGTTTTATTATTATTATACCAATAATCTGAAATTTTCGGGTAGTTTTAATGTTGCAAAAGTATTTTATGTTAAAAATACGATTTAAAAAAAAATTAATTTTTATTTTCCATAACATTCTATTTATTTCTTTATTTGGTCATCTCTTTTCAGTTTTAACATTTTTGAAACTTAATGAGTGTTTGCTATTTTGGTATTACTTAATTTATCATAAGATAATTGTATAAACCATCCTTTTTACCATTAGGAAATGACAGGTTAGTCGGGTTTTTATTGATTTTTCAAAATGAAAAAACATTCATTTTTTTCTCTAAATGTTTGAAAATTGTGTGTAAAACGATTTAATATAATAAATATTCAGGAATACTGAGATTTATGAAAGAAAATGCTTTTTAAATTCATTTTTACATAAACGGCAATTCTTTGTAATGGTGTATGTGTTAGCTTTCAAGCTATCATCCCTCACAAACTAATTAGCCGTCCCTTGTAGAAATTTGCGAAAACACATGTAATTTATTGGAGAGAAAATCAGAATAGAAAATAGAAATCACCCAAATTTTCTCAAAAAGAATGGTCAAATAAGAAAATATTTTACCCAATTTTTTTATTAGAGTGTATTTATTATAGCTATAAAAGATAGAAAAGGAAAGCAAGGGCAATATTTTTGACGAATGACGAAAATTGATATCCTAAGTTCAGAATAAATATATGCATAATATTTTTGTATAATATATAGTCAATCAAACCACTGCATTTTTTCAAAAATACTAATTTCCGAAAAACATTAACATAACCTAAAGCTGTTTAAAGTTTTAAGTTGAATTTTTAAAGACAAATGATTTTTGTTTCAAACAACCCATTTTTAGATGGAAAATTGTAACATAATCTAAAGTGGTTTAAAAGTAGTAAATCTTTGAAATATATACTCATTTCCGGCGAAAAACGCAAATAACCTAAAATTGTTGATATTTTTTTATCCTCTTTGCAATACAATGATTTTTTTGATAAAAACACCGATTTCTGGTGTAAAACGCTGTAAACCGAAAATTATGAATGTAATGACTGAATAATAACTTGAAAAATCTTATAATTGGTTAAATTTAAAATTCCAAATTTCGACGTAAAACAACAATAAATTGTTCCAAATTGTAAATCTTCTTTTAAATTTAATAAATAATAATAATAAATGACTAAAAAATATCAATTTTCAACGAAAAATAAACACTAAGATAATCTTAAATTGTTAAAGATTGCATAAATCTTGTTCAAATTATGATGATTTTCGTTTGAAAACACCAATTTTCGATGTAACACGGAAAAAATTAGGTAGTCAGATATACTATTCCACATTGTTAATTTGAAGTTTACTTGTTCGCATTGTACAAGAAACAATTTTAATAGCTTTTGATACTGTATCTCGTGTATAAGATAGTAATCTCAAAATATACAAAACCTAAAATCAGCATTACTACTTCAAATTGTAAAAAGAAAGATTACTAGAACAAACAGATTCAATAACTATTTGAAATAGTACAGTTGAAAATGTAAGCTGTTATGAATCACTAATTTTCATAGTAAGCAAAGAATGGTGAGTTTGAATTTTGCAAGCGATTCGGTCTCCTTTTTCACATTGCAATCAGTACTATAAGCGAGATTGTCAGCTTTACTATTTGAAAAGATAAGTAAATAAGTTCATTGGCGTAACTAGAAACGTGCAAGCCCCCTCCAAAAATTTTTTTATGAGGTTCGTTTGAAATTAAAAAAGAAGGCCGACTTATAACTTGCTTAGCAGTAAGACAACGGTAGTCTAATATAGTATTTTCGCGTCTCAATCTAGGAGCCGCCCCTCCGGAAAAGCGGGGTTTTACTCTACAGTAGTTGGGCCACTGACAAAATTTTACAAAGTGAAATTATCGGAAATTATTTTATAATGCCTTACCTTTTATCATAATATTATTTGAGATAATTATTATGAATAAATATAGCAAATAAACGTCTACTTTATATTTCAATACTGTTTTTTATCTGGAACAAAAATTTTAAGAATTCACAAATATTCTAAAGAATTATAACAAAAATACCATGTTTAAATATTATATTATAATGAAGATTTTTTTTAGTAGAATAATGAATTTTTAATTGGGGTTATTTTATGAATGATTCTTAAAATTTCAAATACATACTCATCTGGTTAGAGAATTTTTTCGAAATATAATTTTTTAATACAATAATTAAAAAATAATTTTTAATGAAATTTTAGCTCAAATTGATTACCAATTTTAAAGTAGTAATAATTTTTTCAACCTTTTCGCATTGATATTTGTTGAAATTATTATCATTTAGTGAGAAAAAATATATTTTCTTATTTTTGCCGGATTTTTAGAAAAAAAGTCTATTGTACTACTGATATCGCGACATTTAAGTTTCAAGTTCTCAAAACCGAATAATTTTTTTGTATCAAACATTTTTTATTATAATTCGGCATCCCCATATCTCAGGCGAAAGTTTTTATTTTTGCAAAAAATTTGATTTTGAATCGCAATTCAAAGCCAATTTTGAAAACCTATGAAATTTGAATCTGAAAATTTTCGGCGGATTTTCTCGGAATTGGCTACCTTTTTTTTTTAAATAAAACTTTTATCATTCGTATTCAGAAATGTAATATCTCTAGGCCATGTCTTAATTTTTATTTTAAGTGAAAATTGAATTTTTTGTTGCAATCCGCAGCCGAGCCTGCTCAAATTTTAAGTTATTGTCACCTTGATGTTGTCAAATCCCACATCCATTTTTTTGAACCTGCCCAGTGGGAAATGCCTGCATTGAGCCGTCACTTACATCTGTCGCAGTACGGAGCCAGTGGTCTTGCCAACGTCCAGCCAAATCTTGGCGGAACAGTGCTGACGCAGTACTGGGCCATTTGGTCATGCCAACGTCCAGCCAAGCCTTGGCGGACAAGTACTGGCGCAGTACTGGGAGAATTGCAGTTCAATTACTGTGCCGATACTAGCAAAAATCATGGATCAAAGAGCAAATGTATATGGGTTTTAAAATAGATCAGACACGATTTCAGTCTTGCCTGAAATTTAAATATATAGTTTTTGTTTGAGTTTAATGAAAATTAGCATAAATGACATTTTTGAAGATTTGGCTATATTAATAAAAATTTCTTTAAAATGTTGGTATTCTGTTTAAACATACGTTTATAGTTTGAACTGGCGAATTCGAATTGAATTATGGCTTGCTTCCTCAATGAAAACTATGGGCATATGATATACATAATACTAATTCTTTTAATTTGAATACATTTCTTACCGAATCCTAAAATATGTTATTTTATTAGCATTTATAATACCAAAAATTGTACTTGAAAAAAATTATCACAATTTTCGTATTTATAGAAAAATATGTTTAACATGCCAAGTTCTCGTTTTTCGGATTGGGTATTTTTTCGGCCACGGCCGTAAAATTATATTTTTACGAAGTGCGTGCATGCGCTTTTGGTCCAAGCGGCGACTCCTAGCTCTCTCATCTGACGCATGCGCGTTACATACGACTGATGTTTGCAGACTGTACAATACAGTTCTAGTTGTACAGAACATGCCAGTGAGATTTCACGAAAGTCCGCTAGTGTTTCGTCTACCGATAACAATTACTGTACATGCCGCGATGCCAAGTGATAAACAAAATGAAGAGTTTATGCAGTGCACACCACCTCACTTCTAAAAAGGAGCTGAAAATGATTTAACAGAAAATTTAACTACTCTATTTTCGATTGGCCAAAAAGATTAATTTTCTACAAAAAGACGAACTTTCCACAAGGTATATAAAATTTCAAACAAATAGTTTCATTTTGAAATAAAAATATCAATTTTCAACCAAATAGTTGAATTTTCATCCAAAATAGAAAAATTTGTAACCAAAACTAAAATACTTAAATTTTCTGTTAAAAAGCTCATTCTTAACCAAAAAGATAACGGATTTTCAGCAAAGTAGTTAAATTTTCTACTGGAATGGTTTAACTTTCAGTTAAAAAATTGATTTTCAACAAATTAGTTACATTTTCAACCAGAGGTGAATTTTCGATTAAAATTATGAATCTTGAACAACAAAAAAAAACATAATTTTTAACAAAAGAGTTTAACTTTTAACCAAGTAGTTGAATTTTCAACTAAAAAAAGATTATTTCGCAGCGAATAATGTAACAAAATTTTCTATTACAAATCAGAAATATTTCTTCTTTGAAATAATATTTCTACTCTAAAATTTAATTTAAGTATTTTTTTTTTTAATTTGGAAGAGGGTAAGTGAAGAGGCAAATGATTCATGTCTAGTACTGCGACAGTACTGGCTGCCAGTATTGTCCGCCAGCACTGGTGCAGTACTGGAAGTTAGTGCCGAACGTAGTTATAATCCCAAGGTTCTGCCAGTACTGGCGGTCAGTACTGCGCCCACGCTGCCAGTGCTGGCGCAGGACAGTGATAGTAGTCAATTTCCCATTGGGTGAATAACTTCTTTCAATCCGAATTTCTTGGCCTTAGTTCAGGAACACCTTAGCTCGAGAAAGGACTTTTGTCTCCTCTTTAAATAGTGATTTCGATTTTACATTTGATATATACCTTGTTTATAAACTATTTTTTATTGATATATTAGTTATGTGAATAAATGTTGTGTTTTCAATAAAGTGAATTGATTATAAAATAAAGTTCCAAAAGGAAAAAATTGTATGCGAAAACAATTTTTCAAATCTTAAATTTCAATAATACAAAAACATTTTTATACATGTATACTTTTGAAAAATTTAAATTTTAATCATTTTATAATAATACATATAAATTACTGATAATATATTTACTGTGTGAATTAATACTTCTACGGCCTACGCAATATATTCTTCCCAGACTCTTTACAAAATATTATATATCTTTTCTAAGAGATTGATTAAAAAAATTTAATTAAACATTTTTAAACCTACCTATTAGTATCTTAATATGTGTAAACAAAAATACCAATAAAACTGAGCACGACACATATTTCTTAGCTGGCCACGTTTTTCTCAGAGAAAACGCTTGACCGAGAGTTTGTCAGAAATATCTGAACGGTTCGGTAGCTCAGTTGGATAATGCGTGCGCTAGATTTAGGTTTTATAATAGGTTTTTAAGTAGTTAGGTAGGGTTACATTCGCCAGCGGGGTCGATTTTTCAAAGCATTTGAGCGTGCAGTTACATGTGTAAGCCACTGAGCGTGCAATTCTGTAATAATAATCGTAAATTAAGTGCATCAATCATATATAAAATAATTTGTTTGATTTTCAAATCGATCGACATTTTACATAATTTTTTATGAAGAAAGTTCCTAGCTAATTTGTTTATAAATCGTGCATAGCATGCGTACAGTGCATATAAATATACGCGTATACAATGCGAAATCGGAAAAAATACTTTTCACACAAGTAAGGCTTTCTATACGAAATAGTAACTCTTCCTCTCGCGGTGCGTAGACGGTTACTAAGTAGTGCAGTGCATCCTACTATTTGAAATTATGCATCCTAATCTTTTAAGAAGTCAGTTTAAATAACCTGAACGCGGAACGGTAATTTTAACAAAATTCACCGACGAAAAACTGCGCTTCAATTTGAGAGAGTATGTGGTTAGAGCAACTGGTTTAGACAGTTGTTGAAAAGTTGTAAATATTCTCTTAATCCTAGTCTTTTATTAAAACCTTCTTCGCAACCTAATTATTTTTGTTTAAAATAATCGATTTCTTGCGAAAAGCCTTAATATGACCGGAAACTGTTCAAAAATTGCAAATCTTGTTCGAACTATAATGATTTTTGTTTTAAAATACAAATTTTTGGAGTAAAACTCTAACGTACTCTAAAATTGTTAAAAAATTATAAACCTTTCAAATCTAATGATTTTTGTTTGAAAATACTAATTTCCGGGAAAATGCGCTAACAAACCCTAGAATCGTAAATTATTGAAAAATTTGTAATCTTGGAATTCTGATTATAAAAAAAATGTTTAAAACCCATTTCTGGTGTAAAACGCTAACATAACCTAAAGCTTTTAAAAATTTATAATCTTGATAATGATTTTTGTTTTAAAATGCTGATTTTTGGTGAAAAAAACTATAGTACAACCGACAGTTTTTAAAAATGTAAAGTCTTCTTCGAAACTTAATGTTTTTATATTAAAATTATTTTTTTAACTCACTTCCATCGAAAAACACTGAGATAAAACATGTCTAATATTTTAAATAATTCATGAGATAATTTGAAAGTTTTAATCTAACCGCGCATAAGAGTATTGGAAAGCATTATACATGTTTCTGAAGCGCATAAGGTTTTCTATGATTTTTGTTATGAACAGGGATTATTTGTATGTTTCATTTTGAAAATTTTTAATTTTAAATGCAAAAAAATTCCAATTAATGTAATGAAAAGACAATCAGGTTTTCTACAACAACTAATGCGAAAGAAAATATGCAATCTTACTGTATTTTAATGTATTACGTGTTAAATGTTACACTTGAATGTTGAGTGTTAGACTTTACAGTTTTTCATTACCAGTAAAATATGTAAAGATAAATTTTATTTGTAGATAAAATGCGCAGTTATAAAGAATGGTTTCCCACATTTCCATTTTGGTAATTTGAGTGTGATATAAGCTATAAGGTAACTGTTAAAAAATTAATGATGCAGATTTACGTTCAAAATGACTGACATAAAATGTACAATAATTGTACATATAAATGACCAAAAGTATTACGAAAAGAAAGTATGTGCATATATGAAGATATGACCGCATATGACCGTAAAAAACATAAAAAAATAATGTGCTCGCTGCGCGGGCACATTCTCATCGAGCGCGCGGTTCGCTCCGCTCGCAAGTATGAGCGCGCTTATGGCGCTCGATAATTGGTAACCTCGCGCTTCGCTCATGAATATTTACTCTTTGCACTCGAAATCCTTGAATGAAACTTTATAAAAAATATCTCTTTTAGATCTCAGTTTTTGTATGCATCTCCATACTCTGAATTTTCTATGTAATGAATTAAATGTAGTTAAAGTTTAAATTTCCCAAAGCTCTGTAGGCTCTCATCGTGTGACTCGCGCTCGATTTTCGACATTTTTAAATGTATTTTTTTTCTGAGCTACCTCATAATAAAAAGCTACAATCCTTTCTTCAGACATTCTTCCCTGTCTAGCGTTGTTATGCTAAAAATAGGATTTTTGTTTTCACAGCATATCAATTTCGATAAATAAATTGAAAACAGCGAGTTCTGTCAAAAAATAATTTAAAGATATGTTGTAGAAATTTTCGAACGCTGGAATACCTACAAAACTTTTCCCCATATTTGGCGTCGTTTGGCTCAAAATGTGAATTTCCGATTTTTTATAGCATATTTTTGATAAATAAAACCAAAACGACAAGTCATATCAAAAAATTATTAAAAAGAAATTATGTAGGACTTTCTAAAAGCTATCATTGCTCATAAGGATTCTTTCCCGTACTTTGCGTCGTTTGGCTCAAAATTTAAATTTCCGATTTTTTATAGTATATTTTCGACAAATAAAACCAAAACGACAAGTCCTATCAAAGAATGGTTAAAAGAAATTTTGTATGACATTCTAAAAGCTATAATTGCTCATGAAGATTCTTTTCCGTACTTTGCGTCGTTTGGTTCAAAATTTGAATTTAGGATTTTTCCATAGTGTTTTCGGTAAGTAAAACCAAAATGACAAGTACTATCAAAAAGTGGTTTAGAATGATTTCCCAGTACTTTTTAAAAGCTGCAATTCATCTTCAGAACTTCTTTCCGTATCTCACATCGTTTGGCTCAAAATTTAAATTTTCTAT
>JAUELO010053517.1:0-10022 GCA_032357855.1 Amphibolips quercusostensackenii | reverse complement strand
AAGACGTTGTAGGATAATCAGAGGGTCTGCCACGAGAAACACCAGGAATAGGGTCGCCATTAGGCAAACATTCGAAAGGTAAACTTAACTCTATAACAATAAACAGAGGATAAAATTTAGAAAACAGCTTTAAAAACATTAGCTCAATGAAAATCAACTTTCGCAAGAAATTTTAACAAAAATCCTTGAAACAAAAAAAGTATTTTTTTTTTAAATGAGTTCTTTAAAACATAAAGTCAAAAAAGTAAACTTGTGAAATAGATTTGCACAAGAAGACTTCAAACAAGAAAAATGTGTTTAAAAAAATCAACGTAATCAGCTCATTAGATACAGTTGTACAACAGTGTGAAACAGAGTGAAGATAATTTTTTTTGTTTATTCTCTTCCACAGATATCACACTCCTTCTCATATTCTTCTCTATTCACACATGCTACGAATTCCATGTCAATAGAGACATTTGTCGATTCCTTTTTTTTAACACACAAACTATGGATTTTCTCCGAATAAATTCAGATTAAATTTGCATTAATTTTTGCATACTCAAATGAGGTTTGAAAGAAAATACCAATTAGTACAGAATGTTGTTTAAATCGCACACATTTTGATTTGCGTATAGCTCAATAAATGTACGTAAAATTATAGATATGTTATAATATTCACCAATAGAATTGAGGAGAACTGTCAAAGGCAAGACGAGAGTAGAAAAAATCTTCATCTTTTCTAATTAAAGGAAAAGCCAATTAATGTAGTGATGAAGATTGGATGAACAATCTAACTTAGGAATATTTTAGCTCTTTATCGGGTTAGACAGTATACCTGATATTGGATATTTCAGAGATCGTAGGCGTCAATCTTAATCTGCTCAGATATTTACATTTAATTACAGTTAGTTTCATTGTCACAATGATAAATTATTCATATATTTATCATAAATATGAGTTCCTGTTACTATTTTATTTAACGTCTTAAAAACGATATTTGTTTTAAACTCGAAGGATAGGTTACACAAGTTTACGATGTATTCAAAATGTATGTAT
Organism: Amphibolips quercusostensackenii; assembly: GCA_032357855.1. Lineage (NCBI taxonomy): Eukaryota > Metazoa > Arthropoda > Insecta > Hymenoptera > Cynipidae > Amphibolips > Amphibolips quercusostensackenii. Next base: position 8,984 of record JAUELO010053517.1, on the reverse strand, counting down.
CAAACAAGTGAAACTGTGCGAACATTAAATTTTGCTTCAAGATTTGTTATTTTATTGAAAAGTTCATGTCTTTTGTTGAACATTGAAGTATTCTGTTAAAAACTAATTGTTCAACTGATAATTTGATACAAGATTTACGTATATTAGATGAAATTATCAACAATATTTTTGATTAAATTCTGATTATCAAATAATACTTGGTCAAAAGCGAGGAGAAGTGGTGAAAACCGTTAATTTATTATTCATAATCATCTACAGGCTCCATTTTATGACAGATGTATCCAAGAATATTAGAAACAAATCCCTAGCTGTAGTGCCTAACTTCAAAAACAATTTTTTTATCTGAAATTTATCTAAACTGAATTTGTATTGATTGAATATCAATATTTTAAGAAAAAATAATTTTTTTCTACGAGCAAATATCTTTATGGAATATCAGTATTAGCCGACTCCCAAAAAGTTTGCTGGAAAAATTACTTTTTTGTAGAAAAATTTGTTCGATTGGAACATTTATTTATAAAAATTATCAATTCTATATAAGCACAATATCGCGGTGGAATATGAATATTAGCTTCCTTTCTAAAATATAAGATTAAGGTAATAATTAATATTAGTTAACATAGCTGTTTAAACAATTTAGTATTATTTTTAATGATATTGTTTTTGAATAATGCTGGAAAATTAAAGACGCTTTGTCCACGTTTCACTCAGGGCGAGGTAGAAACTAATGTATTTCAACAAACCAAACTGTTTAAATAAATTATTATCGTTGATTACTATATTATCCTAGTGTAATGCTAGACAGTTGTGCTTTTTTGGTATATTTAGTTTTGCTACGACTTTTTAGTTATGAACAAATAATGAATGAAAATCAACAACAAGATTTTTTTAAGAAGAATTGTATTTTTTTTAAGTCAATTATTTTTACTCTTTTGCTAATGTTTTAAAAATTGTATAATCAAATAAACATACCTGTACGTGATCAGGAGTCAGAGTCGTGCGCAGAGATCTCTTTATTTTCAGAGTCAATTTGCTTATAAAATAAAAAAAAAAACATTATCCAACAATTTTTTAGATCATCGATTATGATTGAGCTTAAAAACTGTATGAAATACCAATAAGAGGGAACTGTAATTATCTTCAAACATCGATCTTGTTTTATTTTTCTTCTCTCTTTTGATTCTATGTCCTTACTTCCTAAAAGAAAATGAGCACAATAATGGAACTGAACAAACATAATCTTATATGCTAAATATCATTCTTTTTGCAGAATAGATAAAAGGAAGCTGTTTGAAATCTGAAGTGGTAGGTTATAAAAATGTGCAAAAGTTTGCTTTCAAAGTTATTTTCTAATCTTTATCCATTGCCGGTGTGATGAATGATTTTCTACAAAGCGACTGCTGGTGAAAAACTTATGACAGCAGTCGTCCCAACACAGTTTCGTGCCAAGAAAAAAGACTAGTCTCGTTTCCCAGCTACATCAGACGTTTTAATAGTGTGGATTTTTATTTTCTATCAGCTTAGACACAGTGTTCTTGGCTAGCTAATCAGCGCCAAACTTGGACCAGAATAGACGTTCTAGACTAGACGGTGTACAGTGGCCGGAATTAAATCATTTGCTAAAAGTCTTTGTTTGAAACCATAAGAATATGTTAATTACCTGTTATAGTACTCTTTATGGATCCCAAGAAATAAGAATTTGATAATAATTCAATCTCTAAAGTGTTTTACGGAGATGAAAAGAACCAACAAAGTAGGGAATTTTGAAATGCATAAGACGGACGACAAATAAGGTTCTCTTCGAAAGGCGTCAAACTCTTCACATAATTAAGTTTAATGAAATATAGTAGAAGCAGATTGAACTATGCTATCAAAGGTTTGGGAAATGTTTGTATTTAGTCCCTTCTATGAACTACAAAGACAATAATACAAATCGAACTTCAACTACTTTCTGATCATGAATGCTGTCACGTTTAAAGTAATTGGAAAAAGTCCCAGCAAGTCACGGCAGAAAAATATGTACATATTCCAGAGTCCGCCACGAATACAGGGAACTTTGATTGAGCTGCGCATGCATACATGCGATCTTCTGAGCAAGAAGTTATTAAAAATTATTTTCAAGTTTTTGTGTTTGCAATTTTTTTACGAATAACCTGAAAATAACATGAAAATAACTTGTAAAGCATTCTAGAGTTTACTTTTGTAAAAGAATGCGATTTGACGAGCTATAATATGTATATTGTACAGATATTTCGAACTAATGGCGCATATGAAAACTTCACTTCAATTGGATGGAAGCGGTAAGGATTCATTAAAAATATAAAAAACAAACTGAATTATTCGCATTTCAATTCTTATTATCATTAAAGATCGCAGAAATTGTTCAGAAAGATAGAAAACTTTCTCAAAGATAATGTTGAATGGTTGAAGAATGAAATGAAATTTTTTTATCCGATTTCTATATCAGAGAGTTGATTAAAAAACCTCTCTTAACCAAAAAGTGGTCCAAAAGTAATCTTTAGCGAAGCAAGAATGGAAAAAGATACAAGAAAATAAAAAGAATTACGATCTTCCATGGATCATAAACAAATTCTGCTTTCTGCTCAAGTGAGTTTCAGATCAGTAGGAAGTGAAAACTCGGCTAAAGTCATCCAAGAATTTTCTAAAGTATTTGGGGTGGAAGTTTACAAAAATGAAGAAAATGGAAGTAGATCTGAACCGAAATTATCTGCGGAAGATGATCTTTGTATTATGACTGATGCACATTTATGAAGAGAGGATTTCCTAATTATCAGAAGGAAATTAAAATCAAAGGATTTGGACATATTCCCTTTTTATGATGTCTTGGAAACGATAAAAGAATGTCATCCGGATTCTAAAAGGATTAAAATTACTGCCACAAGTGCGGAAATAGAATGCAAAGTTTGTTGGATCTTTCCGCACAACGATTATTGCAAATGCAGAGCACAGTCGTTCACACAGTTTCTGATAAACAACTAGAAAATGTAAATTTTGTTTACATGTTTGGCTGCGATAGCAGTTCTAGACAAAGCAGATATAAGCAGCAGTTTGAACTGATCGCTTCATCATATTTTTTCTGACCAAAGCCTGTTCCTGGCAGCTTGTGTAGCATTACAATTAATATCATGTAATCCGACTTTTGATGACAAAATAATACTCTGGCAAAATCCACGGCCATTTTTTACGCCTTATTGTAGACCTATTAGTTTTTACTTTATGAAGAAAACAACAGAAGACACTTCGAAATTAAAGGAGCGGATCAACAAGCAAATTTAAGATCTGCATTCTTCTTTGTGCGACGTTGACGGATATAAAGTTGCCGTAACTCATTATCTATTATTAACAATGATAGATGGAAAGGTTTGCTTTGCAATAACATCAATTTTCAGTCCAAGGTGCTACATATGTGGTGCTTAATCGACTGAAATCAATAATATCTATTGCGTTCGCAGCAAACCTATTGATGTAAATACCTCACAGTTGGGTTTATCAACACTTCACGATAAGATTCTTTGAGAGTGTTTTTTACACGTATCTTATTGGCTTCAAATACGGAAATGGCAAATATGAGGTGATGAAAATAAGCTACAGTTTGCAAAAAGAAAGAAGAATTTTTAAGAATCTTTTAGAAGGAAAATGAAATTGTTTGCTGATGTTTTGAAATCTGGTGGAAGTGGAACAACCAATGACGCAAACACTGCTCGCAGATATTCCTCCAATGAATAAATGTCTGCAGCTATCATCGAAATTGATCTAGACATAATCCACAAATTTTCTGTAATTTTACAGGCCCTTTCATGCGCTCATGACATTCATGACCAAGCTTTCGATGATTATGGTTTGCAAACTGCAAAAGTTGTTGTAGAAAAATATCCTTGGTACCCCATGCCTCCTTCAGTCCGCGAAATATTAATCCATGGTTCTGCCGTAATAAAAAATGCAATGCTACCTATCGGACAACTTTCTGAAGCTGAGGAAATGTGTAACAAAGAACTCAAGGCCGCTAGGGAGCATCGTTCTCGAAAATTAAAAAAAAAAACCGATGAAGATTTTTTTTTCATGCATTTATTATTACGTACGATCCTTTTGTTACGGGGAAGCGGGTACATTTAAAAGGAAATCATAGCAACTTGCATCCTAATCGTCAATTTCATTACCAACAAAATGTTTTGATAGAATATAAATATTAGCTTACTTACGAGAATATTTACTGAAAGAAATAATTTATTTTTGAGAAAACTGTACAATCGCAACATTTGTATAATAATTAGTTTATAACAATCGTCAATTTAATTTTCAGCAATATATTTTAATAGAATATTATTTTAAGTTGACGCCTAAGTATATTTACTTAAGAAACTGATTTTTTTCTGAAAAAAAACCGTTTAATTAGGACATTTGTTTAACATATTTGTCATACACAAATAAGGTTATTAACTTCTAACAATATCTTGAACTTAATTATTATTTCTGAAACAGTTTGAATTTTGTCTAATGTAAAGGAAAAGTTTGGCCTAAAGATAAAAACCAACATCAAATACATTGTGATAAAATTTGTGTGACAGTAGAAAATATCGAAGCATAGTGATGATTCGTTAGCAATTATATCTATCCAAAAGTTAACACAACAAATTATATTAATTTGATGTTGTTTTTATTGGCAACTGTGTAGATGAAAAAAAATTATGTTTTTAATAGCTCAGCACCATAGTGAAGAATTTTTTATACAAATTAAATAAAATATTATAGAAATATTTGTGTACTTTAAGGGTAGATGCAATAATACTAATTAGTAGGGAATTTATTTTGTCATTTTTTAATGTACAAAATCATTTTTTCAAAATACTAAATTTGTCGCATAATTTGTTTAAATTTTATTATACATATTGCTATATTTAGAGATCCAAGCTAGCCAAATATTTAAGAATTTGCTGTTGCTTGTATGGCTCAAAGTTTTATATTGCTCGAAATTATTAAGTCCAATAGTCGTACAATATCATGAAGAAGCTTTCCTGTGGACTTTATTAAAAAGTTTCAAGATTTAGCTGATTTATGGCTTGTTCAAGTCAAAAAAGTGAAAATAATTTGTTTAATGAAATCAGGTTTTTCTAAATAACTTTAAAAATAGAAGAAGCTACATATTTTTTGTCAAGAGAGAGAAAAAGCGAAATTCAATTTTCTATAAGAACATGTGCATTGTGTACAGTGGCCGTAGGTCAGTATTATATTTCGTTTTAGATTTTCTTAATTTAATAAAAATTATAAGCATATATCGTCTACCATTATTTTTTCAAAATTTCTTGATATTTGGCGTCGAGGGCCTAAGGAAAATTCCTTGATTTCTTGAATGATCATATCCTTATTTCTACCGCTATATATGTTTATTTTGGCCCGTTTTTGACCTTTAGTAAATAATCCACATAAGAATTTATTTTTATCCTCTACTATCGCAAAAACATCACCATTGGACGTTGCTGATACAGAATGTTCTTCGGTTGGTATAGCCGCAAGAGAATTATATCTTCCTCTCACAAAAAATGTTGCATCAGGAGTAAAAGTGTATTTTTGAATTTGAATTACCTGTTAGGATTGGCGTAGGGAATGATTCAAGCATTACTGTGTTCTTTAATCTTAAATATATCTATTTGGAAAACAGAACGACTGGCAGGAGAAGACCTGGACCTGGCATGAAGATAAGATTCGGCAGGAGGAGAAGATCAGATCGGAGAACCCAGGGGATGAGATCTGGAAGAAGAAAAATTTTTTTCAGGATAATCAAATGGTCTGCCGCGAGGAATATCAGGAATAGGAGCGCCATTTAGTAAACAGTCAAACCGTAAACTTAAATCTGCAACAAGAAACAGAAGATTAAATTTAGAAAAAAGCTTCACAAATATAAAACCAACGAAATTTAAATTGTGCAAGAGAATTGCGCAAAAAGCTTTAAAACAGGAAAAGTATTATTCCGCAAATCGGTTAAAAATAAAGCATAAACTTAAAATGTCAACTTGTTTAGCAGAATGACACAAAACGATTCAAACGAGAAAAAGATATAAGATTTTATTTAATTTCTCAAACTCCAAATCGTCTTAAATAATTTGTGGGTGACTCCGTAGAGAAACTTAAACAATGTTTTGAAGAAAATATTAGCGAGGTTAGAATGTTAGTTAAATTGCACAAAGTTTTATTTACGTGCAGCTTAAAAAATGTACATAAAATATTAGATATATTCTTATATTCATCAATAGTTTTGAGAATAACTAACAAGTAAAGGCAAAAGAAGAAACAATTCTCATCTTTTCTTATTACAGTAAAAGCTAACAGATATATTAAGAAAGACTTTGATTAACAATCGATATAAATAATATTCTAGTTCTTTATTGAATTATATAGTATATCGTCTCATCGTTATCTCAGAGATACTAGGCGTCAAGATTGTCTTGCTTGGATATTCACATTTTATCAGAGTGATTTCTAGGAAAAAAATGCAATTACTAGATTTGTTAAAATTGATATTACAATTTATATAATCTTTTACGTTTAGGAGCAATCTATCTCGCAAATTGAAAATTTAGAATAGCATCCAATCGATAAATAATATTAAATCCCCTATAATTTTTTGGTTTTCTCTTAGTTGATTGTTATTTTTTTCCGATATATTCGAAAAAGTAAGAAATTTTGATTGTTTTCAAACGACTTGTAAAGATTTTTTAATATTTTAAAAGTTTTTAAAGATTTCATCTACAATTCGTTAGATTGACTGCTAGGTTGATAAGTAGAAGCGAGTTGATACCAGCCACTAACAATTGCTGTTATAAACAATTTTATCAACGAATATTCAAGTTTGATTCTTATCATTTGGCCAAACTTCGCCTTTCCCCTTAAGCAAATTTGAACTGTTTTAGAAATTGTTTTCATCTGCGAAATATTTTTAAAAGGCAATAAATTTGATTCTTTATAATAATTATATTTAAAAAATGTTCCAATTGTATTAAAAATTACGCAAAATTTTATTTATGGCCTTTAAATATCAATAGTAAGCGAAGATGAAAAATTGGTGAGGGGAATTTAGGGAATTTTGAAATTGCAATTCGCAGCCATCATGATACGTATTTTTGACTAAAAATATTTGAAAATTCAACAGTTTTTAAAAAATTTATGTATTTTGTTAAAAATTCGTACATTTTTGGTAGAAAATTAAGCCTCTTGGTGAAAAATACGTCTATTAGGTAAAAATGTTTTTCTTTTTGACAAAAAAATGCAACATTTTGGTTAAAAATTAATCTGGTTTGGTTGATGATTTAACTATTCTGATAAACCCTTATCTTTGTAGGTTCAAAATGCAACTACTTGTTTGAAAATTAAACTATTTCGTTGAAAATTAATTTCTGCTCTAAAGTTTAATTATAAAATTATGTGATTGATGATTCAAGTATTCAATTGAAAAGTCATCGATTTAGATAAAACTAAGAAAAGAGGTGTAATTTTGAGTAATTTTAGTCTAATTATAAAAGATTCGATTGTAAAAATCTTACACGATTGAAATGCTGGTCTTTGCATATTATTGGTTAAGGAAAAGAAGAAATTGGTCCTGGAAAAATCAGGGAAAAGTCAGGGAACTTTGAAAAGAAAGTTTACTGGCCAAACTAATATTTCAGTGTTATATTACGAAAAAAATTTAATTAATGCTGTGGACAAGAGTCGTCTACTGTTATTTTTTGAAAATTCCTTAAGATTGGGCAATTCCTGCTTGAGGGAGATTTTTAGATTTCTGCTGTGTTTATTTCTTCAAGGTAGTTTCTGTATATGTTTATTTTTGCCCGTTTTGGAAGGCCAGATCTGATTGTATACATTTCACTAAGAACTGTATTATTTCCCTCCACTATTGCAAAGACGTTACCACTGGGCGCTGATCATACAGTTTGCTCTTTCGTTGATATGGGCCCAAAGAAATAATATTTTCCTCTCACTTCAATTGGTGCGCCTCGAGGAAAAGTGTATTTCCAAATTTCGAATCGCTGGTTTGCATTCGCGTTGAAAATAAGTCGAACATTTTAAAATTCTTCAATTTTGAGAAAACCTGGGAAAACAAAAAAAAGAATGACAGGAGGAAACCTGGACCTAGCACGAAGAAAAGACTCTGCTTTTTAAATATAATATAATGTAATAATATTTATATTATATAATCATAAAGTCTGTCCCAAACATGTACCAGATTTCAAGATTTCAATAATTTTGAGGATTTTTAATGGATTACACAAAATTTTGATAGAATTTTAACAGATATTTCAGAAATTTGAAACATTTCACAGGACTGCAAATGCTAAATTTAGTTTTGAATGTTGCAAACAATTTGAAGTTTATACAATATATTTTTCATGATTTTACGAGATTTTAAAATGTTAAGAGGGTTTAACAAGATATCAAGTTTCGCTACCGGTGTAGAGAAATTTGAAAGGATTTTAAAAGAATTATTGTCATTTCACAGAATACAATGACTTCACTAAAATTCGCTAGAATCCAATGGGTTCAAAAAGACTGTATAAATGTTTAAACTATATTAGGGTATGTTATATATAATGAAATTAATGGTATTGCATGGAAAGTGTATGTCAGAATTTTAGAGAAGTAATCCCGTAGCCAAAATCTGATAAAGGTCCAATATTATTAGCATTTTTTAAGGTAATATTTAACAGACGATATTTACTTTACATTCTTAGGATGAAATAAAGCTTCGATGATCGTATTATTGTTTGCTAAGGCATATTTTGAAAGTGTAGAAAAAACTACATAACCTTTGTGTACCTACACAATAAAACTGTACTGACGTTAAATTTAGTTTCAAGATTCATCATTTTAGTCATAAATTCATCTCTGTGCCTAAAAATTGAACTATTTTGTTGAAAATTAATTAATTAAGAATACTTAGTCTCGAGCACCGCACATTTGTCAAAACCAAGAAT
>JAUELO010053511.1:0-10022 GCA_032357855.1 Amphibolips quercusostensackenii | reverse complement strand
TAAAGCATTCCAAGGCATTTTTAATAGCTTTAGAAAATTTAAGGAATTTCAAAGTATTTCAAAGGATGTGATTTAGTTTGGGGTATTTTTGTGAATTCCAAGGAATTTCTAAAAGCATTTCAAGGCATTTTTAATAGCTTAAGGGCACTTAAGGAATTTTTAAAGATTTTGGAAAGCTTTGAAAAGTTTCAAAAGATTTTAAAGGGTTTGATGTGTTTTAGGGTGTTTTAAAAGATTCCAGAAAATTTTTATAAGATTTCATTAAATTAATATGATAAGAGGGATTTGATATATATTAGGGCGTTTTTTGAAATCCCAAGAAATTTTCAAGAGCTTTTTAAAAAATTTCAAAAGATTTTAAATATTTCAGAGTATCTTAAAAGATTTTTAAGAATTTTCATGTGATTTCAGTAATTTAATGGGACCTTAAAGGGCTTGAAATACTTAAGAGTATTTTTTTTGAATCCAAAGAATTTTGAGAGCATTTCAAGGTATTTTTAATAGCTTTAAATGGTTTAAGGAATTTCAAAGTATTTTAAAGGATGTAAAATACTTAAAAGTATTTTTGTGGATTCAAAAAAAAAAAAACATTAAAGGGCATTTCAAGGCATTATTCATAGCTTTAAGAAATTTAAGGAATTTTTTCAAATTTTCGAAAGCCTTGAAAAGTTTCTAAAGATTTTAAAGGGTTCAAAGTGTTATAGGGTGTTTTAAAGGATTTCAAGGAATTTTTATATGATTCAATTGAATTAATATAGGAAAATAGAATTGATATATTTTAGGGTATTTTTTTCAAATTCTAAGGAATTTACCAGAAATTTTTAAAATTTTGAAAGATTCTAAATATCTTAGAGTATTTTAAAATATTTTTTAAAATTTTCCTGTGATTTCAGTGATTTAATGAGACTTAAATGTCTTACAATGCTTAAGAACATTTTTTTTCATCCCAAAAAATTTTTAAGAGCATTTTAAGGCATTTTCAATAGCTTTAAGAGATGTAAGGAATTTTTAAAAATTTTCGAAAGCTTTCAAAAGTTTGAAAAATGTTTAGGGATTTAGAGTGTTTCAGGTTGTTTTCAAAGATTCCAAGAAGTTTTTATATGATTTCATTAAATTAATATGATAAAAAGTATTTGATATATTTTAAGGGATTTTTTAAAATAACAAGAAATTTTCAAGATCTTTAAAAAAAATTTCAAAGTGTTTGAAATAATAGTGGGATATTACAAAAGATTCCTACAAATTTGTTTGTGATTTCAGTAATTTAATGGGATCTAAAAGGGCTTGAAATACTTAAGAGTATTTTTTTGAATTCCTGGGTATTCCTAAGAGCTTTTCAAACAAATTCAAATGATTTTAAAGGAATTAAAATACTAAAGGGCATTTTTGTGAATTCTAAGGAATTTCTAAGTGCATTTCAAGGCATTTTTAATAGCTTTAGGAGATTTAAGGAATTTTTAAAGAATTTTAAAAGCTTCAAAAAGTTTCAAAAAATTTTAAATTATTTAAAGTATTTCAGGGTGTTTTAAAAGATTTCAAGGAATTATCATATTATTTCATTAAATTATTATGATAAAATGGATTTGATATATTTTAGGGTATTTTTTTTCAATTCCAAGGAATTTTCAAGATCTTTTAGAAAAAATTGAAATGATTTTAAAGGATTTAAAATACTTTAGGGTATTTTTGTGAATTCTAAAAAATTTCTAAGAACATTTTAAGGCATTTTTAATACCTTTGAGAGATTTAAGGGATTTTCAAAAATTTTCAAAAGCTTTGAAAAGCTTTAAAAGATTTCAAGGAATTTTTATATGATTTCATTAAATTAATATGATAAGAGGGATTTGATATATTTTAAAGCGTTTTTTGAAATTCCAAGAAATTTTCAAGAGCTTTTTAAAAAATTTCAGAAGATTTTATATATTTGAAAGTATATTAACAGATTCTTAAGAATTTTTATGTGATTTCAGTAATTTAATGGGACCTAAAAGGGCTTGAAATACTTAAGAGTATTTTTTTTAATTCCGAAGAATTTCTAAGAGCATTTCAAGGTATTTTCAATAGCTTTAAAAGGTTTAAGTAATTTCAAAGTATTTTAAAGGATGTGAAATACCTAAGGGTATTTTTTTAAATTCAAAAAGAAATTATTAGAGCATTTCAAGGCATTTTCCGTAGCTTGAAGAGATTTGAGGAATTTTTTTTAAATTTTCGAAAGCTTTGAACAGTTTTAAAAGATTTTTAAAAAATCAAAGTGTCTTAGGGTGTTTTAAAAGATTCTAAGGATTTTTCATATCATTTAATTTAATAATTATGATAAAAAGGATTTTATATATTTTAGGGTATTTTTTGAAATACTAAGGAATTTTCAAGAGCTTTTTGAGAAATTTTCAAAGATTTTAAATATTTTAGTGTATTTCAAAAGATTCCTAAGAATTTTCATGTGATTTCAGTAATTTAATGGGACTGAAAGAGTTTTGAATACTTAAGAGTATTTTTTTGAATTCCAAAGAATGTCTAAGAGCATTTAAAAGCATTTTCAATAGCTTGAAAAAGTTTTAAGAATTTCAAAGTATTTTAAAAGATGTAAAATACTTAAGGGTGTTTACGTAAATTTCAACTAATTTCTGAGAGCGTTTTAAGGCATTTTTAATTGCTTTAAGAGATTAAAAAAATTTTTTAATTTTCGAAAGCTTTGAAAAGTTTCAAAAGATTTTGAAGGATTTAAAGTGTTTTAGGGTTTTTTAAAAGATTCCAAAGAATTTGTATATGATTTCATTAAATTACTATGATTAAAAGAATTTGATATATTTTCGGGTATATTTTAAAATTCTAAGGAATTTCCAAAAGCTGTTAAAAAATGTCAAAGTATTGTAAATATATTGGGGTATTTCAACAGATTTCTAAGGGCTTCAAATACTCAAGAGTTTTTTTTCAAATAACAAGGTATTTCTAAAAGCTTTTTAAAAAAATCCAAATGATTTGAGAGGATTAAAAATACTTAAGGATATTTTTTGTAAATTCCAAACATTTTTAAAAGCATTTCAAGGCATTTTCAATAGCTTTAAAAGGTTTAAGGAATTTTTTTAAATTTTCGAAAGCCTTGAAAAGTTTTAAAAGATTATAAAGGATTTAAAGTGTTTTAGAGTGTCTTAAAAGATTCAAAATAATTTTTATATAGCTTAATTAAATTAATATAATAAAAGGGATTTGATATATTTTCGGGTATATTTTAAAATTCCAAGGTATTCCGAAAAGCTTTTTAAAAAAAATCCAAATGATTTAAAAAAATTTTAAATACTTAAGGGTGTTTTCGTAAATTCCAAACATTTTTAAAAGCTTTTTAAGACATTTTCAATAGCTTTAAAAGATTTAAGGAATTTGAAAGTATTTTAAAGAATGTGAAATACTTAAGTGTATTTTTGTAAATTCCAAAAAATTTCTAAGATCATTTCAAGGCATTTTTAATTGCTACAAGAAACTTTAGGAATTTTTTAATTTTCGAAAGCTTAGAAAAGTTCAAAAGATTTTTAAGGATTTAAAGTGTCTTAGGGTGTCTTAAAAGATTTTTAGGAATTTTTATATGATTTCATTAAATTAATATGATAAGAGAGATTTTATATATCTTAGGGCGTTTTTTTGAAATCCCAAAGAATTTTTAAAAGCTTTTTAAAAAATTTCAAAAGATTTAAAATATTTAAGAGTATCTCAAAAGATTCCTAAAAATTTTTATGTGATTTCAGTAATTTAATGGGACCTAGAAGGGTTTGAAATACTTAAGAGTATTTTTTTTAATTAAAAAGAATTTTTCAAAAGCTTATTTTAAAGGTTTAAATGTTTTGAAAGTTGAAGGTATTTTTAATAGCTTTAAAAGGTTTAAGGAATTTCAAAGTATTTTAAAGGATGTGAAATACCTAAGGGTATTTATGTAAATTCAGAAAAAAAATTGAAAGCATTTCAAGGCATTTTTAATAGCTTTAAGAGATTTTAGAAATTTTTTTAAATTTTCGAAAGCTTTAAAAAGTTTTGAAAGATTTTAAAGGATTAAAAGTGTTTTCGGTGTCCTAAAAGATTCAAAAGAATTTTCATTTTAAATAAATTAGGGTATTTAAAAAGATTTTTACGAATTGTCGTGTAATTTCAGTAATTTAATGGGACCTAAAAGGGCTTAAAATACTTGAGCGTATTTTTTTGAATTCCTAGGTATTCCTAAGAGCTTTTAATACAAATTCAAATGATTTTAAAGGAATTGACATACTAAAGGGTATTTTTGTGAATTCCAAGAAATTTCTAAGAGCATTTCAAGGCATTTTCAATAGCTTTAGGAGATTTAAGGAATTTTTAAAGATTTTTGAAAGCTTTAAAAAGTTTCGAAAGATTTTAAATTATTTAAAGTATTTTAGGGTGTTTTAAAAGATTCCAAGGAATTTTTATATCACTTTATTAAATTAATATAAGAAAATGAAATTGATATATTGTATGGTATTCTTTTAAATTCTAAGGAATTCACAAGAACTTTTTTTTTAATTCTGAAAGATTCGAAATATTTCAGAGTATTTCAAATTATTCTTAAAAATTTTCCTGTGATTTCAGTGATTTAATGAGACTCAAAAGGTCTTAAAATGCTTAAGAGTATTTTTTTTCAATTTCAAACAAATTTTAAAAGCATTTCAAGGCATTTTTAATAGCTTTAAGAGATGCAAGAAAATTTAAAAATTCTCGAAAGCTTTCAAAAGTTAAAAAAATGTTGAAGGATTCAAAGTGTTTTAGGTTGTTTTCAAAGATATCAAGGAGTTTTCATATGATTTCATTAAATTAATGTGATAAAAAGGATTTGATATATTTTAGGGTATTTTTTAAAATTACAAGAAATTTTCAAGAGCTTTTTAAAAAATTTCAAAGTGTTTAAAATATATATTGGGGTATTTCAAGAGATTCCTACAAATTTGTATGTGATTTCAGTAATTTAATGGGACCTAAAAGAGCTTGAAATACTTAAGAGTATTTTTTTTGAAAGCCTGGGTATTCCTAAGAGCTTTTCAAACAAATTTAAATGATTTTAAAGGCATTTCAAAGCATTGTTAATAGCTTTAGAAGATTTAAGGAATTTTTGAAGATTTTTGAAAGCTTTAAAAATTTTCTAAAGGATTTAAAGTATTTTAGGGTGTTTTAAAACATTCCAAGAAATTTTTATATGATTTCATTAAATGAATATGATAAAATGGATTTGATATATTTTAAGGTATTTTTTAAAATTACAACGAATTTTTGAAAGCTTTTAAAATTTTTTGAAAGTATTTTTAATAAGTTAGGGTGTTTCAAAAGATTTATACGAATTTTTATGTGATTTCAGTAATTTAATGGGACCTAAAAGAGCTACAAATACTTAAGAGTTTTTTTTTTAATTCTCAGAAATGTCTAAGAGCTTTTCAAACAAATTTAAATGATTTTAAAGAATTTAAAATACTTAAGGGTTTTTTTTATAAATAACGAGGAATTTCTAAAAACATTTCAAGGCATTTTTAATAGCTTTAAGAGATTTTAGGTATTTTAAAAAATTTCTAAAAGCTTTAAAAACTTTTAAAAGATTTTAAATTATTTTAAGTGTTTTAGGATGCTTAAAAAAAATTCCAAGGAATTTTCATATGATTTCATTAAATTAATATGATAAAAAGTATTTGATATATTTTAGGGTATTTTTAAAAATTCCAAGAAGTTCTTAAGGGTTTTTTTTAATTTTAAAAGATTCGTAAAAATTTGCATGTGATTTTCGTGATTCAATGGGATTTAATAAGGCTTGAAACACTTAAGAATATTTTTCAAATTCCATGGTATTCCTAAGAGCTTTTTTAAAAAATTGAAATGATTTTAAAGAATTTGACATACTTAAGAGTTTTTTTTTTAATTCTCAGGAATTTCTAAGAGCTTTTTAAACAAATTTAAATGATTATAAAGGATTTGGAATACTTAAGGGTATTTTTGTAAAGTTTAAGGAATTTCTAAGAGCATTTCAAGGCATTTTTAATAGCTTTAAGAGATTTAAGGTATTTTAAAAAATTTCTGAGAGCTTAAAAAACTTTTGAAAGATTTTAAATTATTTAAAGTGTTTAGAGTGTTTTTAAAATTCCAAGGAATTTTTATATGATTTCATTAAATTAATATGATAAAAAGGATTTGATATATATCCCAAGGAATTTCTAAGAGTATTTCAACGCATTTTTATCAGCTTTAAAAGGTTTAAAGAATTTAAAAGTATTTCAAAGGATGTGAAATACTCAAGTATATTTTTGTAAATTCTAAAAAATGTCTAAGAGCATAATTAGGTATTTTTAAGAGCTTTAAGAGATTTAAAGAATTTTTTCAAATTTTTGAAAGTTTTGGAAGATTTCACAAAATTTTAAAGAATTCAGATTGATTAAGGGTGTCCTAAAAGATTCCAAGGAATTTTCATATTATTTTATTAAATTATTCTTATAAAATGGATTTGATATAATTAAGGGAATTTTTTTAAAGTCCAAGGAATTTTTAAGAGCTTTTTGAAAAATTTCAAAATATTTTAAAATTTCAGTATATTTCAGAATAGTCCCAAAAAATTTTATTTGATTTCAGTGATTTTATTAGACTTAAAAGGGCTTAAAATACTTCAGAGTATTTTTTTGATTCCAAGAATTTTCTAAGAGTATTTCAAGGCATTTCCAATAGTGTTTTAAATAACATCAACAGATTTTAAATATTTTAGGGTATTTTAAAAGATTTCTAAGAATTTTCATGTGATTTCAGTAATTCAATGGGACTAAAAGGGCTTCAAATACTTAAAAAATTTTTTTTGAATTCCAAGGAATTTCTAAGAGCATTTCAAGGCATTTTCAATAGCTTTGAAAGGTGAAGGAATTCTAAAATATTTTAAATGATGTAAAATATTCAGGCCTATTTGAAAAGATTCCTAGTGACTTTTGAAAGCTTTGAAAAGTTTGAATAGATTATAAAGGATTCAAAGTGTTTCAGGGTGTTTTTAGAAAATTTCCAGGAATTTTCATATAATTTCATTGAATTGATATGATAAAAAGGATTTGATATATTTTAGGGTATTTCTTAAAATTCCAAGAAATTTTCAAGAGCTCTTTAAAAAATTTTTAAAGATTTTATATATTTTAGGGTATCTCAAAAGATTCCTAAAAATTTTCATGTGATTTCAGTAATATAATGGGGCTTGAAGGGCTTGAAATACTTAAGAGTATTTTTTGTAAATTCTAAAATATTTCTAAAAGCATTTTAAGGGAATTTTAATAGCTTTAAGAGATTTAGGGAATTTTTTAAAATTTTTGCAAGCTTTAAAAGTTTCAAAAGATTTTATAGATTTTAAAGTGTTTTAGGGTGTCTTAAAAGATTTCAAAGAATTTTTATATGATTTCATTAAATTAATGTGATAAAAAGGACTTGGTATATTTTCGGGTAGTTTTTAAAATTTGAAGGAATTTCCAAGAGCGTTTTAAACAATATCAAAGTATTTGATATATATTGGGGTATTTTAACAGATTTCTAAGGGCTTGAAATACTCAAGAGTATTTTTTTTAATTCCAAGGTATTCCTAAAAGGTTTTTGAAAAAAATTCATATGATTTTAAAGAATTTAAAATACTTAAGGGTGTTTTTGTGAATTCCGAAAATTTTTATAAGCATTTCAAGAAATTTTCAATAGCTTTAAAAGGTTTAAGGAATTTTAAAGTATTTTAAAGGATGTAAAATACTAAGGGGTATTTTTGTAAATTTCAAAATATTTCCAAGAGTATTTTAAGGCATTTTTAATAGCTTTAAGAGATTTAAGGAATTTTTTAAAATTTTTTTAATTTTTGAAAAGTTTCAAAAAATTTTGAAGGATTTAAAGTGTTTTAGGGCGTCTTAAAAGATTCCAAAGAATTTTTATATGATTTCTCTAAATTAATGTGATAAAAAGGATTTGATATATTTTCAAGTATTTTTATAAATTCTAAGGAATTTCCAAGAGCTTTTTGAAACATTTCAAAGTATTTTAAATATATTGGGGTATTTTAACAGATTCCTGAGTGCTTGAAATACTCAAAAGTATTTTTTCCAATTACAAGGTATTCCTAAAAGTTTTTAAAAGAACCCAAATGATTTTAAATGATTTGAAATACTTAAGGATATTTTTTTTGTCAATACCAAACATTTTTCAAAGCGTTTTAAGGCATTTTCAATAGCTTTAAAAGGTTTAAGGAATTATTTAAATTTTCGAAAGCTTTAAAAACTTTTAAAAGGTTTTGAAAGATTTAAAGTGTTTTAGGGTATCTTAAAAAATTTAAAATAATTTTTATATGGCATTATTTAATTAATATGATAAAAAGGATTTAATATATTTTCCGGTATTTTTAAAAATTCCAAGGAATTCCTAAAAGTTTTTTAAGAAAACCAAATGATTTTAAAGAATTTAAAATACTTAAGTGTATTTTTGTAAATTCCAACAAATCTCTAAGAGCATTTCATGGCATTTTCAATAGCTTTAAGAGATGTAAGGAATTTTTAAACATTTTCGAAAGCTTTAAAAAATTTTTAAAATGTTAGAGGATTCAAAGTGTTTTAGGTTGTTTTCAAAGATTACAAGGAGTTTTCATATGATTTCATTAAATTAATATGATAAAAATGATTTGATATATTTAAGGGTATTTTTTGAAATTACAAGGTATTTCCATGAGCTTTTAAAATTTTTTCAAGTATTTTAAATAAATTGGGGTATTTTAAAAGATTCCTACGAATTTTAGTGTGATTTTAGTAATTTAATGGGACCTGAAAGGGTTTGAAATACTTAAGAGTATTTTTTTGAATTCCTGGGTATTCCAAAGAGCTTTTCAAACAAATTCAAATAATTTTAAAGGAATTGAAATACTTTAGGGTAATTTTCTACATTTGAAGGAATAATCGAGAGCATTTCTAGACATTTTCAATAGCCTTAAGAGATTTAAGAAATTTTTTAAGATTTTCAAAAGCTTTAAAATGTGTTAAAAGATTTTAAAGAATTCAAAGTGTTGTAGGGTTTGTAAAAAAGTTTTCAATGAATTTTTCATATGATTTTATTAAATTAATATGATAAAATGTATTTCATATATTTTAGGGTATTTTTTTACTCGAAGAAATTTTAAGAGCTTTTTAACAAATTTCAAAAGATTTTAAATATTTTAGGGTATTTCAAAAGATTCCTAAGAATTTTTATGTGATTTCAGTGATTTAATGCGACCCAAAAGGGCTTGAAAAACTTAAACGTATTTTCATTAATTCTAAGGAATTTCGAAGAACATTTCAAGGCATTTTTAAAAGCTTTGAAAGGTTCAAGGAATTTCAAAGTATTTGAAAGGATGTGAAATACTTAAGGGTATTTTTGTAAATTCCCAAAAATATCTTTAAGAGTATTTTGAGGCATTTTTGATAGCTTTAAGAGATTTAAAGAATTTTCAAAGATTTTCAAAAGCTTTAAAAAGTTGCAAAAGATTTTAAAGGATTCGAAGTGTTTTAGGTTTTCTTAAAAGATCCCAAGAAATTTTCATGTAATTTCATTAAATTAATATGATAAAAAGGATTTCATATATTATGTTATTTTTTAAAATTGCAAGAAATCTTCAAAAACTTTTCTTAAGGACTTTACAGATTTGAAATATTTCAGGGTATTTGAAAAAATTCCATAAAAATTTTCATCTGATATTAGTTATTGAATGGGACTTGAAGGGCTTAAAATACTGAAATATATATTTTTTTTAATCACAAGGTATTTCCAAAAGCTTTTTAAAAAAAATTCATATGATTTTAAAGGATTTGAAATACTGAAGGGTATTTTTGGAAATTCCAAGGAATTTTCAAGAGCTTTTCAAAAAAATTTGAAAAATTTTAAATATTTTAGCGTATATAAAAAGATTCCTAAGAATTTTCATGTGATTTCAGTAATATAATGGGATTTGAAGGGCTTGAAATACTTCAGAGTATTTTTTTTAATTCCAAGGACTTTCTAAGAGCATTGCA
>JAUELO010053490.1:0-10023 GCA_032357855.1 Amphibolips quercusostensackenii | reverse complement strand
TAATTCGTTATACACTCGGGTCCAACCAAAACTAAAGAATTTCGTTCACAAATCATGCTCTTTTCCATCACAAAGTAACTTTAGCATTATAGTAGAACATTATTATTTTATTATTATAAACATTGTTATTAACAAGATTTATAAGGGATAGGTTATTAGAACAATCTAAAATTCCCGTGTTGTTTATTTTAATAACACGTTCGTTCCACAATACTGCTTCGACCCAGGTTGCTGATCAATCTCTCTAGCAATCACCCCAGGTGGAGAGCTTCACAAAGTCACCATAGAAAGCTCTTCACTTGGGTCCTTTAGTTACCAAATAAAAAATTTGATTCATATACGGGAAAATGTTTAGTTTTATCAGATAAATACTTTACAATCAAATAATAAAAAGAAAAATATAATAAAGAAAGTAATTTTTATTTTCGAAAAATCAATTTTTTAAACTGAAAATGTAACTAATCCATTTTTAGTTAAAAATTCAACTATTAAATTTTGCATTGAGAATTAATATTTTTTTGTTAAAAATTTAACTATCCAGCTGAAAGTTGAACATTTTTATTGAAAATTAATTTATTTGGTGGAATATTCATCTACTTAGTTTCAAATTTAAATAATTTGTTTATAATTCTTTGTTTTTTTTGAAAATCAATTTTTTTACCTGCAAATTTATCTAATTCATTTTTGGTTTAAAATTTATTGTTGTTAGTATAAAATTCAACTATTTGGTTAAAAATTAATTTTTTGAGCTTTAAAATTCAACAATTTGCCAAAAAACTCAGCTGTTTGGTAGCAATTGATCTATTTGATTAAAAGTTCAACTTTTTGTAGAAAATATAACAATTTGTTAAAAAGTCACCCTTTTTGGTTGAAAATTTAACTGTTTTGTTGAAAATTTGCCTTTTTTGTTAATTATTTAAAATAAATATCTTTTTATTAAAATATCAAGCATTACATTTTTTAATAAAAATGCAACTTTTCCGTCAAATTCCGCTGCCTTTTAATTAAAATCGAAAAAAATTTCTGGTTACAATATCAGCTATTCCATTTTTTGTTAAAAATTCAACTATTTTGTTAAAATGTATTTCTTTGTTTGAAAATTTAAATATTAGGTTAAAAATTTTCTTATAAATTTAGATATTTGCTTGAAAATGTTTGTATTTTGTTAGAAATTAATTTATATTGGTAGAAAATCAACCTTTTTGGATAAAAAACAATTTTTTTTATAATGAACTACTTCTTTCAACTTTAAAATTCAAATATTTTATTTTGTGTCAAAAATCATCTTTTTGTAGAAATTTAATCTTAATGTATTTTGTTAAAAATTTGTCCGATTTAGTCAAAAAATAATCCTTTTGGTTGAAAATTCGCGTTTTTAGTTCTAAATTAATATTTTTTTAGCGAAAAATGTAAATATTTCATTTTTGATTAAAGATTGATATTTTTCTGTTAAAAATTAAGCCTCTTTGGTTAAAAAGTCGATATTTTGTTTGAAATTTTTTTCCTTATTAAATAAAAAATCTTTTTGATTGAAGAATCTTCTTCAGTTGAAAATGTAACTCTTTTTTTAACAGTTTCTCTTTTTTGGCCTTAAATTATCTCTATTGGTTAAAAATTCAACTACCTGGTTAAAATTCAAACTACATTGTTAAAAATTAATTTTGTTTTTCAGAAAATCTCGTTTTCTTGCTTGAAAATTTAACAATTTGGTTGCAACTATTTTTTTGTTTTAAAAATTTATATTTTGCTTCAAAAGTGAAATATTTAATTGAAAACAGAAGTATTTTTATAAAAAATTACCTTTTTGGAAAAAATTTAACGGCTTTGTAGAAAAATAACTTTTTTTGTTAAAAAATGATATTTCTGAGTTAAAAATTTAACTGTTTTATAAAGAAGTCAACTTTTTCTCTTTAAATTCAACGACTTTATTAAAAAGTTATGTATTTGATTAAAAATTTGTCTTTTTAGTTGAAAATTTAACTTTTTGTCAAAAAGTCATCTTTTTGGTTGAGAATTGAACTATTTTGGTAAAAACTAGTTTTTTTCTTGCTTAATTTAACTGCTTGAAAATTCGACTTTTGATAGAAAATTTATTGTTTATGGGAGAAAAGTCATTTTTCTTGGTTGAAAAAAAAATGTTTGTTGAAAGTTCAACAACTTGGCTAAACTAATTTGTTAATTTTTTTGAAGTTTTACCTTTTATGTTTGAAAATTGAATTTTTTTGTGAAAAATTAGTTATTTCTTTTAAGCCAAAATTAAATCATTTTTGAAAATTGACCTATTCCGTACAAGTTAAAAATTCAACTATTTGGTAGAAAGTTTATGTACTTTGATCATAATTTGTCTTTTTGGCAAACACTCAGGATACATCACCACATAATTTAACCAGGTTGTTGAAATTTTCTTTGGTGAAAAATTCACTTTTCAAGTCAAAAATTCATGTCTTTAGCAGAGAATTTTTTGATCTTGAAAATGTGTGAAAAATCATGTAATCTTGAAAATTTGAAGGTTTTAATATTTAATGTATTGTGGCACTGCCTAAACACATTTAGTATCAGAATACAGCACCACAGATTCGTCTTTTTGGTTAAAAAGTAACTTTTCGGATTAAACATTCATCGCTTTGGTAGAAAATCTTGTTCTCTTGAAAATTCAAAGGATTTTATAAAAAATGTAGTATGGCACTGCCTTAACATATTCAGTATTAGAATACAGCAATTCAACTATTTTGGTGAAAATTCATCTTTTTGGTAAAAAATTTACGCTTAGGATTAAAAATGCATCGCTTCAGTAGAAAATCTTGTAATATCGAAAATTTGAGGGATTGTATGTTGAATGTACTATGGCACTGTTTAAACACATTCAGTATTAGAATAAAGTACTACACAATTCAACTTGTACATTAAAAATTTATCTCTGCAGTAGAAAATCTTGTGATCTTAAAAATTTAAAGAATTTTCAAGATCAAATGTAGTATGGCACCGCATGAACACATTCAGTATTAGAATACAGCACCACATAATTCATTAAGTTTGTTAAAATTGGTCTTTTTGGTAAAATTCAAAATACAAATATATTGTTACAAAACTAGTTTTTTGTTGTTAAACTCAACTGCTTAAAAATTCGTCTTTTGAATGAAAATTTACATTTTATGGCAGAAAGGTCATCTTTTTGATTGAAAAAAACGGTTTTTGTTGTAAGTTCAACTACATGGTTGAACTACTACGTTTATTTTAAGAGTTTTACCTCTTTGGTTACAAATTTTAATTTGAGTTCAGAAATTCGTTTTTTTTTGTTCAAAATTAATTTTTTCTCTGAAAATTAAACTATTCCATTTTTTAGATTAAAACTTCATCTCTTTGTTAAAAAATCTTGAAATCCTAAAAATTTAAAGAGTTTTATATCGAATGTAGTATGGCACCATTAAAACACATGTCGTAGAAATGTAGTTTTTAGGTTTAAGGTTCATCTTTTTAGTAGGAAATCCTAAAATTTTAGGAATTTGAAAAGTTTTATATTGAATGTAGTATAGCAACGCTTAAAAACATAATATTGTAATACAGTACCACATAATGCAACTATTTTGATATAAATTCGTCTTTTTGGTAAACAATTCACTTCTTGAATTCAAAAATTCATGATTAGAATACAGCACTACATGATTCAACTAGGTAGTTGAAAATTCAACTTTTTAGTCAGAAATTCATTTTTTGAGTTAAAAATTCATCTCTTTGGTAAAAAATCCTAAGATCTTAGAAAAAGAGTGTGTTTCATATAAAATGTAGTGTGGTACTCCCTAAACACATTCACTTATAGAATACTGCACCGCGTAATTTAACCATTTTGTTGAAAATTTGTATTTTTGGTCAAAACTCATTTTTAAGATGAAGATTCGTCTCTTTAGAGAAAAATTTAAAAATTTAAGAAATTTAAAGTTTTTTTTATTGAATGTAGCATGGCACCGCAGAGTAGAACAAAAAAGTGTCGTTGGACAAATTAGTCTAGAGGCCACAATTTCAATCCAATTTTATTGTGTTTTTTTTTGTAATTAGAAGCTAACCAAATTCTGCATAGATCTTCAGAGGTCGATTTAAAAGAAGTGATGTATTTATTTTTTATTTATTAACAAAAATAGAAAAATTTTTTTTAGAAGAGTACCGATTCTTAAAAAATACTTGGGCTTAATCCAAAATACTAAGAAGCAATTAAGCAATTATTTAGAAAAAATGTTTGATAACTTGTAAATTGGTTAAATACTTATTGAATTCGTTATAAAAAAAATAAATGAAAATAGATTTATGAGGATTGGAAGTGATTAGTGAAAATTTTTTAATGAATTTTAACAATTCACAGGTAAAAATGTTATTTATTATATTTAAATGGCCGACAATTATACGAAAATATCATAAAATTATCAGATTTATCCATTTAATAACATCTGATGATTGTTTAAAGAAATTTAATTAACAAATACAATGTCCGGCTATTTCTAGAGGTGAAAACTTGGTTTTTTTAACGTAATAAAGTGTTAGTAACTAATTTCTAAGCTCTTAGGAAGCTTATATGAGAATCAACAATTTTCATAGGTAACAACAATTGCTTAAACAAATTTTTATCATCTTAGGCACTTTTTAGGAAACAAATTGCATTTGTTTAGGGTATCAGCAGACTGTTATTTAAAAATAGCTTTGTGCTATCTGTCGATCAAAATAAATAATTGTTTAAACAAAATTAATCAACAAATGCATTTTTTCGCTATTCTGAAAGAAAAAACTTGGGTTTTTTATCGTGAACAATTGTTAATAACTAATTTTTTAACATTTTTTTTTAAATTTTGATAACGGTCTACTATTGTTATTGTCTTTATTAATTTTATTGACAAATATTTGTGCTTTAATATATTTTTTCACAGAAAAATTTTTTTTTTTATGAGATATTTCAAATAAACGTAACCGCCTACAGCTGGTTACGTTAAAAAAATTCAAGTTTTAATCTTTAGAAATAGCTGAAAAATGTGTTTGTTTATTGAATTTGTTTAAAAAATTATCAATTATTATCAATCGATAGCACAGGG
This sequence comes from Amphibolips quercusostensackenii, assembly GCA_032357855.1. Taxonomy (NCBI): domain Eukaryota; kingdom Metazoa; phylum Arthropoda; class Insecta; order Hymenoptera; family Cynipidae; genus Amphibolips; species Amphibolips quercusostensackenii. The sequence continues at coordinate 4,948 of JAUELO010053490.1, read as the reverse complement.
TCGTTAGAAAATAGAAGTCTGCTAATGCCCTACAGGGACCCTAATATTTGTTTAAAAAAATGCCTCAGATGATGAAAATTTGTCTAAACAATTGCTGTTCACTATGTAAATTGTTAGTTGTTAGGTAAGCTGTCTAAAAGTTTAGAAACAACTTATTCACACTTCATTACGTTGAAAAAACCAAGTTTTTACCTCTAAAAATAGGCAGACAGTGTATTTGTTAATTAAATTTATTTAAACAACTGTCAGTAGCTATTGGATAAATAAATATGTTGATTATGTTAAATTTTTGTATAACTTTTGTCCAATTTAATAAAAAAAGAACTTAATTTATTTTAACATAAATACCTGCTATGGATAATTTTTTATAATATTTAATCTTAAAATAACTATTTATTTACTAAATTTTATTAATTCGATTGAAAAATGGTTTTAGTCTATAAATTGTTCAAATCTAGTGCAAATTAATTCACGAATCACTGCCAATCCCTATAAATGCATTTTCACTCACATTTTTCTTCAGTTACCTACGCAAATTTTAAATAATTCTTTTTTTTTTTATTAATTTAAAACCAAAAATTTTAAAACATTTTAACAAATTTGCAAACTTGGTACAAAAAGATCTAGAAGATTTTAAAGGTAATGTTTTTAATTCTGCAGACTGTTTTTTTAATTTCAGGAGAAATTCGAAATATTTAAAAAGATATTTAGAACGTTTTGAAGTTTTGACAAATTAAAACATTATTTGTAATTTGAAGAGAATGAAAAAAATTTTTAATTAAATGTAGATTTTTAATCATTTAAAAAAAGTGAGAAAATTCAACATGATTTTTTATTTTGACTAATTAATTGTAAAAAAATTTAAAAGGATGAAAGAGATTTCTAAAAATGTCTAAAAAAATTGAAAGCTTTAAAGACAATTTTGATAATCTCAAAAATTTTTCCAAATTTTTTACAACAATTCGAGGAAGTTTAAAAGACTTATGAGAATTTTAAACAAAATGTACTATTTATAGATAGCGACAAAAACATTTATTAGCTTATCACGTACTTTGAAAGATTTCAAGAGAATAAAAGATTTTCTTAAGTTTCCTAGCAAAATTTTAAATGATTCTTTTTTTTTTAAATTATTTGAAAAAGAACATTCAAAAATATCCATAAACTTTTCACAAAAAGAATCTGGAAGATTTTAATATAATGTTTTGAATTAAGCAGATTTTTTTTTCATTTCAGAAAAAATTCGAAACATTATTTTTTTTAAATTTAGAATGTTTTAAAGTTTAAAAACAAAATTAAAGATTATTTATAATTTGAAAAAAATGAAAAAAATTTGTACTTAAATGTAGATTTTTGAACATTTTCAAAAAAGTGGAATGTTAAAAATAATTTTTTTTGTGACTGTTTAATTGTTAAAGAAAATTAAAAAAGGTGAAAGAGATTTCTAAAAATGTCGAAAAAAATTGGAAGCTTTAAAGACAATTTTGGTAATTTCAAAATTTTTTCCAAATTTTTTACAACAATTCAAGTAAGTTTAAAAGTCTTATAGGAATTTTAAACAAAATGTGCTATTTAAAGAAAGCGACAAAAACATTCATTAGCTTTTCACGTATTTTGAAAGATTTCAAGAGAATAAAAGATTTTCCTAAGTTTCCTAGAAAATTTTAAATGATTTTTTTTTTTTAATAATTTAAAGAGAATATTCAAAAATATCCATAAACTTGTTACAAAAAGAATCTGGAAGATTTTAAATAATGTTTTTAATTATGCAGATTTTTTTTACTTTAAAAGAAATTCGAAATATTATTTTTAAAAAAATTAGAATGTTTTGAAGTTTTAAAAAAATTAAGGATTACTTATAATTTGAAAAGATAAAAAAAATTTGTAATCAGATGTAAATTTTTAAACATTTTGAAAAAAGTGGAATGTTAAAAATGATTTTTTTATTTTGACTGCTTAATTGTTAAAGAAACTTCAAAAAGATGAAAGAGATTTCTAAAAATGTCGAAAAAAATGCCTTAGAGGCAATTTTTGTAATTTTGACCAACTTTCGAAGTTTCGTAGAAAAATTCGAGTTAGTTTACAATCCTTATAAAAATTTCAAACCAAAAGTACATTTTCAAAGACAGTAAACAAAACATTTAGAGGCTTTTCACGTGTTTTGAAAGATTTTAAGAGAATAAAACCTTTTCTTAAATTTTCTAGCAAAATTTACAATGATTCTTTTTTTTTGAAAACTTAATATAAAAAAATATTAAATAAGATTTTAAAATATTGAAAAACATGCACAAACTCGCCACAAAAAAAATTTAGAAGATTTCAAGGTTATGATTTTAATTTTTCAGATTTTTTTTTAATTTCAGAAAGAAATCGAATTAATTTAAAGATATTTAGAATTTTTCTACATTTGAAAATAATAAAAAAATAATTTATTGTTTGAAGAAAATAAAGTTTAAAGAGATTAAAAATCTTAAAACTTGAAAAAATTTCCGAAAATATATAAAATAGTTCTTAATTTCTTCCAAACATCTAAAAGTCCTGAAGTTCGAAAGGTCAAACTGACGCCTGGTTCTCATATTTTGGAATCTCTTTTTAGCTAGAATGTGAGTATTTAAAACTTTTAACAAATAAAAAGTTAATCAAAATCTGTATGCTGTATGTACCATTTTATTTTAAAATAAATAATAGGTTATTATTAGAAGATATGTTTTGATGGTAATTTTATGAAATTTTACTTCCTTTTGAATTTTTCAATTTACTTATATCAATATTAACTTCACAATTATTTAAAAATATGCAGACTAATTCAAGCACGAAATTGTTAGTGTTATAATTATAAAAATAAAAATAAGAATTTGACATTTTACGGACAAAATGAATAAAAGCTTTCTATCGAAACTTGCTCATAATTCACTCTTTTAGAAAAGCATAAAATCAATTACCTATTGTGGTAAAAGGATTGCCTTCAAATATAATTTCATTATCATTTACAATTTTTATGAAATTTTAGTTTATTGATATTTTTTGAAATAAATGATTATTTAATCACAAAAGAAATAATATATTTTTTCTAATTTTTCAGGAATTGTAGCAATTACATGTCTGTCCTACTGTGGTATCATGATCTTCAACATTGATTTTTCGGAAAAAAAAATAATTTTTTGCATGAAACTTTTTTGTTATTATCATTCAGCATACTCATATCTCAGAAATTAGTTCTATTCAAAAAAAATTTAAATTCCATTTTTAATCGCTATTCAAAGCCGATTTTGAAAACCTATGAAATTTGAATCTCCGAATTATCGGTTGTTTTTCTCAAAATTATCCAAGTTTTTGAATGTTGAACTTCATTTACCCGTATGCACAAGGTTCATATCTCGGGAGTATTTTTTTCCATTTTTTTTATAAACTGAAACATTAAATTTTTCATCGCAATCTGCGCAAAATGCTTTGAGTTCTTAACGGTCAAATTAAAATTTTTTATTAATTATTTTCTAATCTGAAAATAGCACAAAAATATAATGTTTGATTAAATCGAAAATAATACAGTCATAAAAAAAGCTTATAATACATATTTTTATCTTTGGTTCGTCACCGTTGTCCTTCTACTGTTGTTCCGTAGGAAGCCACCATCTGGCTGTCTAGTCTAAAAAACTCGAGACGATACGAGCGATATATCGATTCTCCGATACCAAAACGATACGAGACGAAACCGAGACTGGAGTCTCGGAAACCGATACCAATACGAGAAAAATCCAAGATTTTTCGATACGATATCGAGACAGTCTCATATTGAACGGCATCACTACTAAAATATCAGGCAACTTTTCTAGATAGTTGCTTAATTGAATAATTATTAAATAAAAACCAAATAAAAAATAAACACAAAACTTTTTTAAAAAATATTCTTGACCGATCAATAAAGAATTTTATTATCTTTGATTTACAAAACAAAAAACATTAAAATTGAATTCACATTGTGGCCTTCAGACTAATTTGTTCAGAGACACCTTCTTGGGCCCACTGTGCACCGCCCAACGCATTTAGTATCAGAATACAGCACCACATAATTTAACTAGTTTGTTGAAAGATTGTCTTTTTTTAAAGAAAATTCACTTTTTTGGCTAAAGATTCATCTCTTAGAAAGAAAATCTTAAAATCTTGAAAATTTAAAGTGTTCCATATTGAATGCAGAATAACACCGCACCGTCTAAACACATTCAGTATTAGAAATAAGCACCACATAATTCAACTAGTTTGTTGAAAAAAACCCTGTAACATACCTATGGAAAAAGTAGTTTTCGTTAATTTGGCTGAATTTTTTGTATGTTATGTGTCTCGTTATTCTGAACAAATGTCTCAATGAGCACAAAGCCCAAAACTCAAAGGGTCCCAAGATAAGACCCGCCGAAGTCTGTATAATGGGGTTATCGTCTATACAAGTTCACTTGGTCATTTTTTTTACTCGGAACAGTGGTTTCGGTTATTTGACTAAATTTTTGATACGCTACGCGTCTCGGCTTTCTGTACAAATGTCTCAATGAGCACAATTCCCAAAACTCAAAAGGTCCCAAGATAAGGCCCTCTGAAGTCAGTATCATGGGGGTATCGGCTCTACAAGTTCATTTTTTTGTCGTGTATGCACGAAAACAAAAGACGATCGCAGCGATCGTCGCTTTTTGGTCGCGTGTGCACAAAAACAGAAGACGATCGCAGCAATCGTCATTTGTCTTTTAAAGGTCTTTTTAAGAATAGTTGGCAAGTTTTCTTATAGTGTTGCGTAGAAGATTGGCGATAAGTTTTAAAGGGTACTTGTCAGGATAGTTGTTGACTTTTCGGTTGTTGATTGCTGATACCTGTATTATTTTTTTCAACAGTCCTTTTTAGGATACTTAAACGGCACTTGCTATTTGTATACAAAAAATATAAAACTTAATTCAACAAATAAGAG
>JAUELO010053471.1:0-10023 GCA_032357855.1 Amphibolips quercusostensackenii | reverse complement strand
AGATTCATCATTTCCGTTAAAAATAAAACTATTTTATTTTGAATTATTATTTTTTTCGTTGAAAATTAATTTTTTTAAATAAAAATGGAACTATACCATTTTTTGCTGATAACTGATCATTTTTAGTGTAAAAATCAACTATACTGTTAAAAGAATATGTATTTTGTTAGAAATTCGTCTTTTTTTGTATAAAATTAATATTTTTTATTGCAAATTCAACTATTTAGTTCAGTACCATAAAAAATTAGCAGATAAATTTTTAAATAAGACTATGAAATATTCAACTGAGATGATGAATATTTAAATGAAATAATTGAACTTTAGACGAAAAAGATGAATTTTCAACCAAGAGGATTAATTTCTACTAAAAAAATACGAATGTTCAACTGAAAAAGATTATTTTTCAACCAAAAATTGAATACTAGGAATTTGAGTCAAAAAATGAATGCTCAACCAAAGAACTGAGCTTTTAATTAACACTATAGAATATTTAACTGGTATAATAGTTACATTCTCAGTTGAAAAAAAAAAATAATTTTGAACCAAAAGAAAACAAATATTTAGAAAAATAGTTAAATTTTCGAAAAAAATTTCTTATCATCGAAAGAAAAAACAATGTTTCAATCAAATGCCTCACTTTTCAACCCAAGAAATGAATTTTTGATCAAAATTATGAATCTTTACAAAAAAATGATTTTTAACAAAAGAGTTCAACTTTTAACTACGTAATTTTATTCACAACCTAAAAGATTAATTTTCAGCTAAAATAATGAATATTTAACTGGAATACTTGAATTTTTAACCGACAAGAATTTTAAGATAAGAAGATTAACATTCAAAGGAAAAGATAATATTCAGTATTCGAGTGGAATAAGTTAAATTTTCAGTCAAAAAAATTGCATTCGACCAAAAAAACTAATTAAAAACAAATAGTCACATTTTTAAACAAAGTGATTAAATTTCAACTAAAATTGTAAATCATCGACTAGAGTAGTTGAATTTCAAACCAGAAAGATTAATTTTCAATGCTAAAAATTCAACTATTCCAGTTAAAAATTCATCATTTTAGTTTAAAATTTAGTTTTTTATCTGAAAATACAATGACTCTGGTTAAAAATTCAACATTTTAGTTAAAAATTTATCATTTCCGTTAAAAATAAAACTATTTTGAGCTAATTATTTATTTTTGTTAAAAATTAATTTATTTTAAATTAAAATCTAACTATTGCATCTGTTGTTGATCATTTATTTTTTTAGTTAAATATTCATTATTTTGGTTAAAAATTCATCTTTTTGGTTGAAAATTCATCATTTTATTCGAAAATTGAAACATTTTGTTTAAAATGTTGTTTCTCAATTAATTTTTTAAACTGATAATTTAACTAGTTTGTTGAATTTTTTGTTTTTTCGTTGAAAATGAATTTTTAAACTAGATATTTAAATAATCTAGTTGAATATTCCATCATTTCGGTTAAAAATTAAGTTGTGGTTGAAAACCAATTTTTTAAACTGAAAACTTGGTTAAAAATTTGTCTTTATTTTCTTTTTCAGTTGAGAATACATGCTGTTTTGCAGAAAATTTGTCTTTTTGGTAGAAAATCAATCTTCTTGGTTCAAAACTAATTTTTTTGTTGCTAAAAATTCAACTATTCTACTTAAAAAATTATAATTTTAGTTTAAAATTTAGTTTTTTACTTGAAAATGCAATGACTCTGGTTAAAGATTTAACATTTTATTTGAAAATTTATCATTTTCTTTAAAAATAAGACTATTTCGTTAAAAATGATTTTTTTGGTTGAAAATTATTTCGTTTAAATTAAAATTTATATATTGCATTTTTTGTTGATAATTTATCTTTTCTAGTTGTAAGTTCAACTAATTGGTTAAAAATACATGTATTTTGTTGAAAATGAATCTTTTTGGTTGAAAATTCATCTTTTTAGTCAAAAATTGAACTATTTGTTAAAAATTTTTTTGTAATTAATTTTTTCGACTAAAAATTAAATTATTTTGTCGACATTTTTTAAAGAACTAATTTCTAAACTGAAAATTTAATTAATGTAGTTGAATATTCCATTATTTTAGTTAAAAATTAATTTTTATTTTTTAGTTGAAAATTCACGTTTTTGTAGAAAATTTGTCTTTTTTGGTAGAAATTTAATCTTCTTGGTTGAAAACTAATTTTTGTTAATAACTTAAGTCAAAGTTTCTTCTTTTTTTTTGAACTATTTTGTTCAGAATTATTTTTTTTTTTTGAAAATTAATTTTTCTTTTAAATTATACTATTCCATTGTTGATGATAATTTATCTTTTTAGTGTAAATTTCAATTATTTGGTTGAAAGTATGTGTCGTTTCTTAAAAATTCGTCTTTTTTGTTGAAAATTAATCTTTTTCGTTGAAAATTCAATAATTCCAGTTAAAGATTCATCATTTTCGTTAAAAATAGAACTATTTTGTTTTCAATTATATATATATTTTTGGAAAATTAATTTTTTTAAATGAAAATTAAACTATACCATTTTCTGTTGATAATTTATCTTTTTGTGTTAAAATCAACTGTACGGTTGAAAAAATATGTATTTTCTTAAAAATTTGTCTTTTTTTTTATAAAATTTATACTTTTCATTAAAAATTAACCTATTTGGTTCCGTACGATAAAAAATTATGCCTAAAAAAATCTTGAGACATTAATTTTTTATAAATTATAAAAAATATTGCTCTTTTCAGGGTGGCGATTCGGCGGACGATTCTAAATTCCCGGTCAATTTTTTCAATTTTCGAGGCCAATTTAAAGGAAAATATTCATATTTGCCGCAAAACTCAAAAATTTATTTTAATTTATCACGTTAATTCTAAATATGCTTTAAAACAACTGAGCGAAAAATTTCAAAATAACTGAATTTTGAAACAAATACTTGAATTTTCCACTAAAAAATATCAATTTTCAACAAAGATGAATTTTCAAACAAGATTAATTTTCTACCAAAAAATACAATTAAAAAAACAAAGACATTTTGAACTAAAAAAAAATCAACTTTTAACCGAAAATGGAATAGTTACATTTTTAATTCATATAATTAATTTTTAACCAAACTCATGAATTTTTAATCAAAATGATCAATCTTCAGCTGGAATATTTTAATTTTAAACTAAAAACATGAGTTTTCAACAAAAACAGTGAATCTTTAACTGAAAAAGTTGAATTTCCAAACTAACAAAAATTAATTTTTACTAAAAAAAAGATTAATTGTCAACCAAAACTTAAATAATTAAATTTAACGTTAAAAAAATTAATTTTCAACTAAACAGATGAATTCTTAACTAATACTATGACATATTAAACTAAGATAAAAAATCTTTAAATGAAATAATTGAACTCTAGTCCAAGAAAATGAAAAGGATAATTTTTCAACCAAAAATTGAATCATTGAATTATGAGTCAAAAAATGAATGTTTAACCAAAGAAATGAGTTTTTGATTAATATTATAGAATATTCAACTGGTATAATAGTTAAATTTCCAGTAAAAAACAAAAAATTTCAATCAAACAGGAAAAAAATTACCAACAAAATAGTTAAATTTTCGGAAAAAAATTTTTTCTCATCCAAAGAAAAAACAGTTTTTTAATCAAATTGCTCATTTTCCAAACCAAGAAATAAATTTTTGACTGAAATTATGAATCTTCAAAAAAAAATTTGGAAAAAAGAGTTCAACTTTTAACCAAGTAATTATTTTTAATTCAAATGATAAATATTTATCTGGAATACTTGAATTCTTGACCGGTAAGAAGAATTTTTATTTGAGAAGATTAACTTTAAAAAAAGAGATAATTTTGAATATTCGAGTGGAATAAGTTAAATTATTAGTTAAAAAAATTAAATTAAAAAAAAAAATTATCTTAAAAAAAATAATTACATTTTCAAACAAAGTGATTAAATTTCAACTAAAATTGTAAATCTTTGACTAGAATAGTTGAACTTCAAACCAGAAACATCAATTTTCAACTAAGATGATGAATATTCAAATAAAATAATTTAATTTTTGACAAACAAGATGAATTTTCAACGAAGAAAATTAATTTCTGCCAAAAAAGACAAATTTTCAACTACAATTGTTGAATTTTTAGCAACAAAAAATTAGTTTTTAACCAAGAAGATTAACTTTCTACGAAAAACATAAATTTTTAAATAAAATAGATAAAATTTCAACGAAGTTTCCAGTGTTCGAAAATTGATTTTGAGCCATGAAGATGAATATTTAACTGAAATGATAAGGTATTTAACTAGATTAATTAAATTTTCAGTTTGAAATTTAATTTTCTACCAAAAAAATGTAGAATAAAATAGTTAAAATTGTCAGTAAAAAAATTAATTAAAAAAATATTCAACAAAATAGTTCAATTTTCCACTAAAAAGATGAATTTTCAACCAGAAAGATGAATTTCAAACTAAAATGATGAATTTTCAGCAAAAAAAAATGAATTTTCAAACATGTATATTAACTTTCTACCAAAAAAGACAAATTTTCTACAAAACATGAATCTTCAAATAAAAAAGATAAATTTTCAACCAAGTTTTCATTTTCAAAAATTGATTTTCAGCCATAAAGATGAATTTCAACTAAAATAATGAAATATTTATCTAGATTAATTAAATTTTCAGTTTAGAAATTAATTTCCAACCAAAAAGATTAATTTTCAACTAAAATGATGAATTTTCTACAAAAAAGACTAATTTTCAACTATAAAAAAATTCTCAACAAACAATAGAATATTTAAATTTTTAATTAGAAAAAAATTAGTTTTAAACTAAAAATGGAATAGTTAAATTTTCAGCAAAAGACATTAATTATCAACCAAACTTATGATAATTTAAAATGATGTAGTATTGAAAGTTTTTTTCAAGTCGTTCAATTTTTAAGATTTAAAATTAAAAACTCTTCAATTTTGAAAATTAATCAATAAAAATTCTTATATTTTAATTGTTTTGAAAATCAAGATTGTTTAAATTAAAAACTCTCCAATTTTAAAGATGTATAGTAAAAATTTTTTTAATTTTGATGATTTTGAAGTTCGAAAGTAAAGTTTTCAATTCTAAGTCTTCCAATTGAAGAAATTTCAAATGTAAAATATAAAAATACCAAATTTTACACTATAAAACTTTCATAATTTAAGAATGTAAATTGTCCAAATTAAAAACTCTTTAAATTTAAATATAAACACTGAAAATTGTGCTATTTTAACGAGGTACAATTTAAAAACTTTTGTATTTTAGACATATATAAATAAAAATTTTTAAATTTAGATGATTATGAGAATTAAAAATCTTTTTTTTGAACTCTAAATTTTTCAAATGGAAGAAATATAGAATGTAAGACATCAAAATGAAAACTTTTAACTTGTAAAACTTTACAATTTACAATTTTATATGAAGCAAGTTTGAAGTTTAAAAAGTTAAAAAAAAAAGTTTTTAAATTCTAAATCTCAATGATCAAACTTACATAATTTTCAATTGCAAATTGTTAAAATTAAAAGCTTTTCAATTTTAATGATTCACAATTCGAAGATTTACAATTTTAAAAAGTTACAATTCAAAACTCTTAAATTTTAGTGATGTATAAATAAAAATTCTTAAATTGTGATGACACTGATGATCAAAAGTTACATCTTCCAAATTTATAAAATTTAAAACATAAAATATTGAAATTACCGAATTCTGAATCAAAAAACATAAAACTTGCATAATTTTTAATTGTAAATTTTCAAAATTAAAAACACTTCAAGTTTGACGATTTGCAATTTCAAATTCTTAAATTTTAAAAATGTGTAAATAAGAATTCTCAAATTTTAATGATTTTCACTAAAAGTTATGACTTTTCAATTCTAGATCTTTCACATTGATAAAATTTGAAAAACATAAATCATTAAGATTACAGAATTTTTAGTTGTAAACCTAAAACTGACATAATTTTTTAATCTAAAATTTCAAAATTAAAAACTCTGCGGTCTAAAAGATTTTCAATTTAAAGTTCTTCAATTTTGAAGAGTGACAATTAAAAAATTTTTGAATTTTAAAAATATAGAATTAGAAATTATTTAGTTTTCAAGATTTAAATTTGAAAGGTATGTAATTTTTAACGTATTTTTTTAATAGTTTAATTTTGAAGATTTACAATTGAAAATTCTTAAATTTCAATGATTTACAATTTACAATTCTTTAATTTTAAATACATATGACTTATCATTATTTATTATTAATGTGACATTTATTGTGTAAAATAGAAAATTATGTTTTTTAAAGATTTAAAATTAAAATTTTTTAATTTTTTATACAAGGTGTCTACTCAAATCCTGGAAGAAAACTCCCCAACAGTTCCAGGAAATTTTAAAATATATTAGTCCCATCGGTTAATTAAATATTTAATAATACTAAAAACATGACTGATCATTTGTTTGATTTGTCTCTGAAGTTATTGAATTTAGATAATAATTTAAACAAATTTATACTTTATCTTCTTATATTTGAAATTCAATACATATTTAGATAAAATAAATGTGAATACTATATTAAAATAAATTTAAATCGTTTCAAATTCCTAGCTTTTAAAGAAAAATATTGCATTGCAAAAATATAGATGGATTTGTAACCAATTAATTAAATTTTCAACCAAACAAAATAATTTTCTACCAAAAAGACCAAACAGTTGAATTTTGAATAAAAAAATCAATTTTCAACAAAAAATGGAACAGTTAAATATTCAGTTCAGAAAATTAATTTCCCACAAAAGAAAACACATTTTAAACTAAAGTGATAACATTTTTAACTTGAAATGATAATCTTCAATTGGAATATATGAATTTCAAACCAAAATATGAATTTTTATCAAAAAGTTTAAGTTTCAACTAAGTAATTTATTTTTAACTAAAATGATGTTTATTTTACTAGAAAACTTAAATTTTGATTTTAAAAAATAATTCTTCAAATAAAAAGGTTAATTTGATTCCAAAAAGGACCATTTTTTAACAAAAAAAAACTTACAACTCAAAAGAACGAATTTCCAACCAAATAGTTGAATTTTTAACAAAAAATAGAAAGTTAAATTTTCAGTTAAAGAAAATTATTTTTCAACAAAATAAATGAATTTTCCACTAAAATAATGAATGTTTACATGAAATAATTGAATTTTCAATCAAAAATATAAATTTTCAACTAAAATGATGAACTTTCAACTCGAATATTTGAATTATCAATCAAAAAGATTAATTTCTACGAAAGAAAAACGAAAACTTCAAAGAAATACATGAATTTTCAACTAAAGAAGATAAATTGTTAATCAAAAATAGGCTACTTGAATTTTCAATTTAAAATCAATGTTCAAGCAAAGGGATGCATTTTCAACTAAAATTATGGAATATTTAATTAAAATAAATAGTAACATTTTTAGTCTTATTATTTTTTTCTTTGATTTTTTAATTTTAAAAAAATCGTTAAAGTTTGGTTTTAAAGCCAAATTTTTTGAATGAAAATGACCCTTTTTCAGGTCAATGGTCTCAAGCAAAATTCTATTTATATTCAAATAACCTTATTTTCTTATATAAAAACTACTAATATTTTTTATTTGACAAAATATATTCATTTTTCATGAAAATTTTTAAGATTTACCTTATTTTAGGCCAATTAGTTCATTCAAATTAAACTTCGATTTGTACTATAGTAATCTTCTTTTCTTAAGTAAAAAATTATTAAAATTTATATATTTATAAAAAAGTTTTTATTTTTAATTAATGTTATGAAGATATAAATGAAAATTTAATTATTTATAATATAACGTATAAATATTTGATATATAAGGGTATAAATATAAGAAGTTTATATTTTAATTAATAATTTAGTTTTGAATATGTATTATTTCAATCCAAGACTATTAATAATAATTATTGTTTAAATATATATAACCGTGAGGTGTATTTAAAAGTTTGAATATTTCCTAAATTCTTATTATTTTTTTTTTATTTCTAAATTAGAAAAAAATCGTTAAAATTTGGTTTTAAAGCCAAATTTTTCGAAGGAAAATGGCCCTTTTTTAGGTCAATTAGCTCAAAGCAAAATTCAATTTATATTTCAGTAATCTTATTTTCTTATACAAAAAATATTTTTTTAATTAAATAAAAAAGATTTATTTTTTATAAAATTTTTTGAAGATTTACCTTTTTTTAGGTCAATCAGCTCAATCTAATTAAACTTCGATTTGTATTTTAGTAATCTTCTTTTCTTAAGTAAAAAATTATTAAAATTTTCATATTCATAAGAAAGCTTTTATTTTTAATTAATGTTATAAAGATAAAAATTTAATTTTTGTTTTGAATTACAAATAAATTTTGTTTATCAACTAAATATTAATTTAAAAAGAAAACGGTACTTAATGTAAATATATGCACATATAAATATTATTATTATATAAATATTCTAATAAAGGAGGTAGGGGGTATGTATATAAAAAGTTTATATTTTAATTAGGAATTTAGTTTTAAAGAAGTATTATTTAAATCGAAGACTAATAATAATTAGTGTTTTAATAAATATTACCCGTAAACTGAATTTTCAACCCAGAAGATTAATTTTCTACCAAAAAATATAAATAAACAATAAAATATATAAATTTTAAACCAAATTGCTGAATTTTCAACCAAAAATAGAAAAATGAAGTTTTCAGTTAAAAAATTATAAAAAAAAAATTTCAACAAAATAATTGAATTTTCAACAGCAAAGATGGATCTTCAAATAATACAATGAATTTGTAACAAAGAAGTTGAATTTTATATCATGTAGTAACTGAATTTTTTATCAAGAAGATTAGTTTTCGATTTTTGTTATTTTTATTTACTTTAGACTCTTTAGAGAATCATTGTTATTCAATTTAAAATTTATAATAAATAAAAAAAGTAATCACGCTCTCGCGAAAATTCCCTGACATTTTCAAGTTTGTCCAAGCATATAAAAATTTCCCAACAATTATAGGTTGTCCAGAATTCGCAATTGCAAATATAATATATTATATTTTTATTATATTACATATTATAATATTATATTTATGTTATATATTTTATAATATATATTAAGTTGATTTATTCAGGGTGCACAGCGTAAAATGAGCTCAGGAAATGGTAAACAGGGTGATTTTCTCACGAAAAAAGGGGAAAAAAGTGGAAAGATTAAACATTATTTTTTACATTATTTTATTATTTTTTTAGAAAAAAAGAATTTCCTACAAAACAGTTGAATTTTCAACAAAATTTTTAATTTTTAACCAAAAAGAATGATTTTTGAACAATACCAATGATTTTCAATCAAATAATTTAATTTTTAACCAAATAGTTCAATTTTCAAAAAAATAATTAAATTTACAGGAAATAGTTATATTCTCAGACTAAAATTCTAATTATCTAAAAAAACAGTGGAATTCTCAACCCAAATATATAAATTTTCTTTTGTAAATTTTTATGCAATATTTGAAATATTTGTACAATCTTTCAGTAATCTTTGTTTGTGAAATCTTTTTCATTCGTTTAAAATCATTAAAATCTTTTGAAATCTTCTAAATTTGGTTGAAACCTTTTGAAACCTTTTGAAAACATTTAAAATCATTCAAAAGTTTCGAAATCTTTTTTATTCTTGAAATTTTTTGAAATAATTACGAATTCTTTGAAATATTGTTAAAGTCTTTCTGAACTCTTTTGTATTTGTTTGAAATCACTGGAATATTTGAAATCTTCCTTGAATCTTTTAAAATCTTCTAAAAAAATTTGATATCATTTAAAATATTCAAAATGTTTTGAAATGTTTTAAATCTGCTGTACTGAACTTTCGCTGACATTTTTTACGTCCTTAAAAGCTTTGAAATCTATGAAAACTTTGCGAAATTTGTTAAAAACTTTTAAAATCTTTAAAAATCTTTGAAATATTTTTGAAATCCTTCTTTAGTCTTTGTTTCGTGAAATCTTTTCTGTTCGTTTGAAATCTTCA
>JAUELO010053463.1:0-10024 GCA_032357855.1 Amphibolips quercusostensackenii | reverse complement strand
TTATACTACATCAGAAACAGGATTCGAAAAAAATAGTCTGACAAATGCATTCTATGTGTTTTTCAACAGCAATATTAATCGGTGCTATGATATTTTGTGTAATGGTTTTCAAATTATAACAGTTTTTCGTTACTCACATCATTTTAGCAATTAATTAAATCAATTTTTAGGCACAAGAATTTTTTTTTCTTTGAAAAAAATTACTTACTGCAGAATTTGCTTAGGTTATATTTTTATTACAATTCACATATATTCATTTATTTATTATTCTTAAGTAGGCTTGCATTGATTTCAGTCAATTGCGTGTTTACATGAAAATTTTCTTTTAGATTAAAAATCATGTTCCTAATATTGCTAATTCTGTTACTACACTTGTATAGGTATATGTTGTTGCACGTAAAATTAAATTAAGAAACCGAAGAGTTTGTGGACTTGAAAATTTTGAATAAGAGTATTAAAAAAAGAATTTCAATTTGTTAAAAAATAGAGTCTGTAAAAGATTATAAACAGCAAACTCATGACTTTGACCACTGTTCGACGCGATGAACCGATTTTCGTCTTGTAAGCTCTGGTACAATCTTTATGATAACTCAAAAAGCAATAAATATTTTTTTGAATTTTTGGTCAAATTTTGAGACAATATTTCAAGACGTTAGCTTATTCATTACTGCGGATTATAAACTTTTTGTTTTGCTGTTCATCACATGGTTTTTGAAGTTTGCAAAAACCTTTGTGGCGCATTTAAGCGCATTTAAAGAAAAATGTCTTAATATCCGTCATTTTAAATTTCATATAACCGTCAAAGATTTGATACCTGCGTCGCACTGCCTCCCTCCCTAAATTCTATCTTCGTTAATTAGCGAGCACAAAATTCTTCAGTGGTGGCACAGTTGAGCGCATTTTAAATTATGGCGCAAAGCCACCATAAATTCAAGAAAATGTTTTATTTTAAAAAATCACGCCCGAACCCCCTCATTTATTTTGATCGCTGATATCTCGGTTATCAAAGTGGCGCCGAGTTTTTTCTTGGTGGCGCATATCAGCGCATTTGAAGATCTTCAATGTCATGCAATTTGAACTTAGATTTTTTAAATGGGGATGAGGCTAACGTGTTGTCCATCTTCCCCGTATAACACCTGCTATAACTCTTGGTCAATTTTCCTTTTTTTAGGTAAATATTTAACTGTTTTCGTGAAAATTTCTCTTCTGGTTTTCAAATTCAAGCAAAGTTCGATGTAAAATTCTTTTTTTTTTTTTGGTTAAAAATTGTTTTTTTTTATTTGAAGAGCTTAAAGGGATTTTAAAAGATTGCATGGGCTATACATTTTATTATGGATTGCAATTTTCAATTTATGTCATTAATTGTCAAGAATTTTTAATATTTTTATAGATAATCAGCTTGTTAAAAGAAGTACAAATAATTTTCAAAAGCTTTAATCAATGTTGAAGTATTGAAAAAGTTAAAAAAAAAATTAATTTTTGGGTATTCTAAAAGATTATAAGCCATTTTTAATTGATTTTTGAAGTTAAAAGGAACTTAAAAAAATTTTGGAGAATTTTAAGGGATTCCAAAAAGTTTAATTCTGTTCAAATTACTCAAAGAGATTTCAAAGGGTTTAGAATATTTCAAAGGATTTTAAAAGATTTTAATGCATTTTCAAGATATCAAGAAAATTTTCAGGGATTTACAAGAATTTGAATGATTTAACGGAAATTAGAAAAATCTAAGTAGTTTTCGAAAGTTTAAGAAATTTTGCCGTATTTTAAAAATTTTGTGATGATTTTTAGAATTTTAGGGTACGCGAGAAAATGTTAATGTATTTGAAATTATTTTAACGATTGAATGAAATTTTAAAATAATTTAAATATTCTATGACGTTTCCAATAATTCCAAAGAATTTTTAATCCTTAGAGAATATACCTCGGTCTCATAACTCTCGGAGTACAGGGGGTCCATCAGACCCCACGTCAAATAGTGGTAGATTCTGAAGCTTCTACTAAAATTTTTGACTTTGCAGCGTATCAGACTTTATTTTCATGCTTCCGAAATACGATGCAATAACCTCAATACTCAAATTGTAACTTTGAGTTATTTAAAACAATCCAAAATGTTCAAAAGTCACAAGAATGCAGTTCATCTCTTAAAAAAATCATAACTTTTTTAATTTTATATATTTTAAGCTAAAAATTTAGAGACGTTCTCTCCAAATATGATATTTTGAAGAAAAAATAGGCGTAGTACACGTTTGAAAAATGGTATTTATTTTGAAGAATAAATGTGGCGCTTTGATTATAGAAAAGTAATTTTCAGTGAATATAAAGGTTCTACGTGACCCTAAATGATCATAGAACCATTTTTTTGGCATGATTTTTATATTTAAAGTATGGACTAATTGCACTTACTATGGCTTCATTAACGTTATTTTATCCACCAGCTATATATCAAAAAAATGAAATTGTTTATGTAATTTGTGGCTCCTCAATTTCCTTGATATTTACTAAAATCTTTTAAACCTTTGAAAATTTCATGAAATAACTATAAAGCCCCTTGCAATCTTTATAAACTCATGAGATTTTTTGTAATTTCCTCAAATAGCTTAAAATCTTTCAAATACTCATAAATGCCTTTATTTCTTCAAAATAATTGAAGGTCCTAAAATCACAATATATAGTTTAGTAGTCTCACAAACTGTCCTGTACAGTTTAAAACCTGGACCTACCAAGAAAAGGGTGGCAGTCAAATGTTTTTTCAAAGAGCCATGGTCATCTTGGAGTATCTTTTGAAAAGAAATTTAATACTGACCTTAAATTTGACCTTAAACTTGACCTTTAAGGTTATTTCAACTTTAACGATATTTTTTTCAAATAGGAACCTTTATTTTTGACAACGGCAGTCAAAAGAGCAGAAAATTTTACGTCCAAATATGTACAAAGGTCATGGGTCAAGGATGAGCTCAAACTCAATTTAAAAAAAAATTGACCTTGAAATAACCTTGAATGTCAAGCTCAAAGTAAAATTCAAGGTCACCACTGGATTCCTGGTTAAAAGTTACACCGAGAATGACCTTGGCTTTTTTCAACAATATTTTACCTGAAAAATTATTCAGGTGTTTCATTACTTTTTGGACACCCTATGAACTAGCAGTCCTTTTACAGAATCATCAGACAGTCAAGGAATCGGCGAAAGAGGGAGAGTGAAAAATGAAATAATAGAAAGAACTTCACCATTGTCAAGATTATCGTCAGGTACAATCTTTCCAAATCCGGGAACTTCGCATACAGATGCGAATTTAGAACCAAATAGAGAAAATACAGCTATTCGTGAAAGTAAAAGTAGCCAAGGAAGACGATATTCAAAAGCACTGATGGATAGACGAGAAGCATGGTTAGCAAGACGATTATCGAGTAACATCGTTCAAGATCCAGAAACGCATACAGGTGTTCCTCGTCATCAAGCACATAATAAGGATGATCTTGCAGCAGCAGCAAGCACATTCAGTTAGTTCTAAATTCATCTATTCTGTTGCAAATTTAACTAAATTTTTGCAGGAAATTCTTTTCTTTTATAAAAAATCAAATTATGAACTCAAAATATAAATATTCTGTTTTCCGTTGGAAATGTATCTTTTTTAATTTGAAACTAAACTACTTGCTTGTAATTCCAACTAGCTTGATAAAAATTCATCTTCCTGGTAGAAGATGCCTGATTTTACAGTAGAAAACTCTTTGGTTGCAGATTTAACTATATTCTTGGCATTTTATTTTTTTTTACTACATATTAATTTTTGCAATTATAAATTCACCTATGTATTTTTTGGAGAAAGCTTCTCTTTCTAAGTCGATAATAAATTGCTAATTGTGTGGAGATGCATCAGTTCACTTCAAAATTTTTCTCCTTGGTTAAGGATTCAACTACATACATTGTTAAAACATTTTTTTTACGTTAATTTTTCATATTGAAAAAATAAAAAAAAAGGTTTGGTTGAAAATGGATATTTTAGTTGAAAAGTCATGTATTCTGTAGAAAATTCGCCTTTTTATATTAAAAATTTATTAATTCTTCTAATAGTTATCCTTTTTGGTTCTTAACTAAATGATATGGTTAAAAATAATTCTTTTGTTTAAAAATTAACTTTTTAGTTGAAAACTTATGTTTGCAGTATAAAAATTTCTTCCTTGACTTGAAACTTCGAAAATTTGTTTTATATTTTTTACTTTCTTAACTGCAAATTTTCTTTTATTAAATATTTCATTTTTGTTTGAAAATTCATACCTTTTAATTTCGAATTTAAGTATCTTCATGAATTCTTTTTCAATTTATAATTTTTGTTGAGCATTTATGCCTTCGGTTGAAAATTCATGTTTTTAATTAAAAATTGAGTCATTGGTTAAAAATTATTTATTTCTTAGAAAATTTATCTTCTTGGGTAAAAATTCAACCATTACGTTGAAAGTTATACTACTTTGTTAAAAACTGAACAGTTTAGTTGGCATGTCGTGTATTTCATTAATAATTGGTTTTTAATTAAAATCATAATCCAATTTGGCTAAAATATGAATGATTACATTTTTCTTTGATAACTTATCGCATTTGATTGAAAAAAAATCAACTTTGTAGAAAATTCAAGAATTTTGTTAAAAATTCATTTTTTTATTTTGCATTTGAGACGAGAGAGTACGATTAGCCTCAATCAACTTTTACCGGAAGATCCTTAAGTCAGCTGATATTCATTGTATACTATTTTATCTTGCTTTGGAATTAATTTTTAAGGAAAAAAAATTTTCAATAAAACATTTTTTTCCGTAAAACTATTTCTACATCTTTTTGAAGATTGTGAGCTTTTATTTTTGAAATAATTTACTTATTTTAAAAATTATGCTACCACCATTTGATACACATTTTAAAAAAATTCAACAAAAATAAGACCTAAGAACCTGAAGAAGTAAAAAGTCTATTGTTTAAATATCAAGAAGATACAAAAAATCAGACAGGAAAATGTGTTTTAATTTAAAGCCTCTTAAACGGCATGTGAAAAATATCCAAACATCATGAAAGGAGAAAATTATGCCAAAAAGATACAGAAATATAATTTTTTAGTAACCTTATGCAATAAAGGAATATATAACCCATTATGGATTCATCAGTTTTAGGAGTAGAAAAAAACTGTGAAACATTTCGTGTATCTAGGCTAAGCTAATGATTCTCAAGCCGCTAAATCTAAATTTGGCCACCAAATTTTCTCTGGATCCCACAGTTTTCCCCTAGCTAAGCGACAAAAAAAAATTATCTGAACTTTATATGTGACTAGTCTTACCAAATGGATTATGATATGCTGAATTTAAATCTACCCTCAGAATTCTCCTACACCCTACAATTCTGCGCTAGCCTAGGAAGAAACTGTAAAATTTAGTCTAGTGAATATTCTGAGATCGGATCCGGATTCAGTGGCTTAAAATACATACGGTTAGCCTAGTCAGATGTAAAGTTTAGAGAAATTAATTTTTTATCTTTAGGCTAGGGATAAATTTTGGGGTCTAGGGGGACTTCTTAGGTCATATTCTGATCCAGTGGCTCGAAGTCAATAAAGTTAGCCTATTCACATGTATTTATATGCTACAGGTCATAAGCCTTAATTCTAAAAACAAAATAGACGAATGAACTTTAATATATAGGCTTAAGAATTTGGTTTTCAGCATCTTTTTTTGAAAAATCAGATGTCTTTTGAAAGTCATAACTCGGCGTTCATTAGAGATAAATAGCTCTTCTTTTATATTTTTCTTAGAATTTTGTCTATTTAAATTTTGCCTTAAAAGATTTTGTTTCTGATATAATCATATACCCAAAGTTCTAAATCTTTAAGTCAACGAAAAAAATTTTCCCACAATTCTATTGTATTGATAAATATTTTTCCAACTGCATGTTGAAACATGAAATAAAATCTTTATACAGTTATCTTTTATTTCTAATAAAACTGAAAAAACATTTTAGCACTTTTACTTGTCTACAAAGTCAATTATAAAAAATTTCCTCAATTTAAACGAACCTCAAGAAAAACAGAACTCTAAGAACATATATATTCCAAGTATTCCTTGTATTCACACATATACGTATTTTCAAATGTCCCGATATATTCTGAAGTATTCTTAAGTATTTCTCAGACTATATATTTCCCCTGCACGCTTATTATGAGTAGTTGATTCACTTTAATGATGATTTTTTTTATCCATGGCAAATGTAGCTCTAGGACCTAGCAGGGCAACAGCTGATGGTTTTGATCCAGTCCAATCTGGAATTGCCCCACCTGATCAACACAAACCGATTGCCAATATAAAAAGACGTCTTCGGCTACCAAACGCGGATCCATCTGACAAACACCCAACTACTCCTTACGTCACAAATTATGATGGTAAGCCAAAATCCTCACTTTACTGCAAAAACTAGAGATCTCTCATTCACAGGATCATTTCTTGCACGTCCTATTTTTTAATAGGATAATTTCATGCTATTATTATCAATGTGCAAAAAAGATCATCTTTTCCTTGATTTTTATTCACCCTTAAAAAACTTTCATAAATATAAGATAGTTGTATGTACCACATATTTTAGTTTAAAGAACGAGTGATAGAGAAGAAGAAGATGATGAAGTACGCCCTTTTAAGATAGACCAGAATACAAATAAACTTGGTTTTATAAGAATTATATTGTGTCAATATTAAGAAATGCCACTACACATAAATTATGGATTGCATTTAACGAAGAATACGAAAATAATTCTGAAGATTAAAACCAAGATAGACCAATATTGGCTACTACTGTATTTGCAAAGCAAAGGCCAGAACACTGGGATCATGCTTACATGTAGTAGTCTACTATATGGTATTTAGCTTTTGCAAGACATGAACAAAATATTCGATATCCCTTGCTTCAAGTACTAAGAAGTGTTCTTGATGTTAGTGTAAACAGTCAAAATCTAGACATCAAAATAATAGACGCAGACGTTAAAAATCGTTAAATAATGATTTAAGCCTTTTAATCGGATGGATTGAATATTAAGATACAATGAAGTCACTTTAATCAAGCATCCCAAAGGAAAGATAATCGTGTTACGTCTACGTCGCTGTTTCTGGATAGTGCTAAAAATACGAAATATTTAAAACTACAGCAGAATTCAGCCATTTATGCATATTTGACCTTCACGTGACCTCGCTATAATCTTTACGAAACGATTATTTTCCGTCTGTTGAAATCCGAGGTCAAAATTAAAGTTACCATTTAAAGAAATCACTTTGACCTCTACAGACCTTGAAAATCGCATTGAAAGCCAAAGTTATTCTTGCCTTTGCGTAACGTCCTTTAAGCCCTACAACTTTTGTTTAAAATGTTTTGATGTATCTAACCTCTATTTGAAAATATATCACATTATAGATTATAATAGTCACAAAATGCTATTTCGACAGAGAAATTTTTTTATTAGTTTTTTGCGGTATCCCTCAAGTTTAAATTTCAAATTCAACAATACTGAAATTTTTATAGATAAATAAACATATCTATAACATTTCTATTAATAAGTTTAAAAAAAGTATTAAAACATAAAGAAAATCAGTTTTATAACGTTCTATTATCCGACCTTCGTTAGCAAATGTAAGACTTCTTACTGAAGACCTTTTTGTGCGTTTTTAGGCTTTTTGGAACTTTTTCGTAGATTAAAAAAATTAAAAAACCTCAATGATATAATCAGAGAGTTTTTGAAATAATCGTGTATTTAAAGTTCAAAATCTTCAAATAAACGAATAATTTTTTCAAAATTCTATTTTATTGATAAATATTGATACAAATACATATTAAAATATAAACTGTAATATTCTTCTAGTAATTTGTCATTTTCAATAAGAATTAGAAAACATTTTAGCATTCTAAAGTATTCTTTGAAAATATATTCCCTGTGCACGCTCAATGTAATTAGTCGATTCCTTGTGATAATAATTTTTTCATACTTTGAAAATGCAGCTATGAGACTCAGAAGGGCCACAACTAGTGTATTTGATCGAGACCAATCTGGAAATACCTTACCTAGTCAACACATTCCGATTGCGACTATGAAAAGACGTCTTCGTCGACCAAACGCGGACCTACCCAGCCAAAACCCAAGCACTCCATGCGTAAGAATTTATAATGGTAAGCCAAATCCTTACCTCACTGCAATAACTTAAGATCTTTTTTTACAGTACAATTTTTGTACACGTGCTGTTATTTGATAGGATTATTTCATGCTGCTATTTTCGATGTAAAAAAAGTATTATATCTAGGGTTTTACTTTTTCTCTTGATATAGTTTCACTCAAGATTGTTTTCTCTGAATCTTGTTTGAATACCCGAAATCAGCCCTGAAATATTGTCTCTTTCACAGATATACAAGGGCGTCAACTAAGAGAAACACACGTTATTCATGGCCAAGAACAAAAACCAAACGATCCGCGAATCCATGCTTGGTTGAATCAGAAACGACAATCAAACCACCCACATCTTGATCATGTTGGTAATTAGAATCCTAACTGTAGTGGGGACAAGAGAGAAGGCTTTCAATATCTTTCCATGATTCCAACTTTTATGTTTTTAACATATGTTTTCTAATGTACTATTTTTTGAAATACATACATTGTTTAGGTACTTCAATCAACTTTTTCAGGATTTAAGGTAACGTTCTTATTAAAAGATGTTGATTAATTGAGTTTTGATTACTGGTCAAAATTTCATCAAAAACCATTACTGAAAACCTCTCAGTACATTTTCTCTTTACGTTTTGACTGTTCGTCGACAGTCCTCACTAGAATAAATACTAGTTTGAAATGAAAACATGTGAACCTGGTAGTTCTACAGTATAACAATGCTCCTTATTTATGTCGCACTCCCATTTGTGCAGTAATCTTCTATGACAATAATGGTTGTGCGCTAGAGTTGTGTCGCACTTTAAGATGCGCAGTAGACTTATGTGGCATAGGTAATTGCCTACTTGCAATTTGTCTCACTTTCGTATGCGCAGTATAAGTATGTCGTATATTAAGTAGTGCAATAGCGTTATATAGCAAACCCAACTGCGCAGTAGGTTTTTTTGGCATTTATATTTGAGTTCTAGATTCATGCCGCACTTCCGGATGCTCAGTAGACTTATGTGGTTATTGCGGTAGCGCAGTAGAATATGTGATGTATTGAGTCCCATACTAGAGTTACATAACTCTGCCGGCTGAGTAGTAGACTTTCGTGGCATGTGTGATTAAGTTCTCAAGTAACATTTTACTTTTAGATGCGAATTAACCTTATATGGCATTTTTACTTGCGCAATAGAGTTATGTCGCACTTCCAGCTGCCTAGTAAAGTTATGTGACATCAATAGTTGGGCACTATAGTTGTGTCGCACTTTTTAAATAACAAGTAGACGGCTGTATAGTTGTTAAATATTCAGTGTAGTTATATGGCACTTCAGGCTGGTCGAAAAAATTACGTCGCACTTAGTAATTTCTACTGCGCAGTTAAAAGTGCGTCACAACTCTGGTGCACAAACATTTACGCCACATAAGTTTACTATGCAGCTAAAAGTGCGACATAAGTCTATTACGCAACCACAAATGCCACATACGACTAATGCGCATCCAGGAGTGCAACGTCACTTCAGTGACAAAAGTCTACTCCGCAGCCGGTAGTGCTATATAACTCTAGTTCGCAACTTAACATGCACAAAATTCGACTGCGCAGCCGAAAGAGCAACATAATACTGGTTAGCAAGCACTCATGCTACATAGGTGTACTAGGCGTCCGAAAGTGCGCCGCAACTCTGATGCGCAACCATTGCTTCCACAGAAGTTTACTGAGCAGCTAGAAGTGTGACATAATTTTCTTGCGCAATCAAAAATACCACATAAGGCTAACGCGCATCTGTAAAAGCAGCTCAATTTAGTAGCCGACTACACATGACACAAAAGTGTTTCGCGCAGCAAGTTGTGCTATATAGTCTAGTTCGCAACATAAT
>JAUELO010053446.1:0-10024 GCA_032357855.1 Amphibolips quercusostensackenii | reverse complement strand
TGGAGTGATCAAACCGCTTTCTATGTTAATTTTTGCCCGTCCTTTGCATCCAATGTGAGAAATATGTGCATACATCCCAACAAGAACATCAGTACTTTCTAATATTGCAAAGGCGTCACCAACGAATGTTGATAATACAATGTGTTCGTGGGCTGGAATAGGTATATAGCGATTCCGCCCTTGAAGTAATGAAAGTTGTTTATCTGCAGGAAAAGTATATTTTCGAAGTTCAAATCCCTGGTTCGGATTTTTAATAGAAGTAAGCAGAATAAATTCAAGTTGGTCAAGTCCATATCCATGTCCGTCAGAAGAAGGAAGCTTGGCAGGTGGAGCCATGCACCTGGGAGCAGGAGACCTAGACCTGCCACGAAGAAGTGGTTCAGCAGAAGACCTAGTAGCAGAATGTCTAATGAAAAATCAATCAGCTTCAAAGCAAAAATAATTGCTTATTAACTAGTTTCATAAAATTCTTTCTTTACTGTGATATTTTTTTGTATCTACATTAGGGTGGCTTCTTTGAAAGAAGATTATTCTAAGTTGAAGATTTAAAGTCTATAATAATTATTGTCAAAAACATTATTGTTTCAAGACGACTTCGGAACACAAGCACTTTATATTCTAGTTCCATATTTTTTTCAATTGAATTTATAGTGCGAGGATTGTGGTTTACTCTAGCAATGCAAGTTGACTAGTTACTTTTTATGGTAAAGATAGCGGCAACGAAATTATTCTTCAATTCAAGAAAGGTATTAGTATTAATAGTTACATTTTTTAAATGACACTTGATATCACAATCGTGGTACTTTTAATTACTTTTTAAATATAGTTCATAGGTCTTTTTCATAACAATCAATAAATTTTATTGCATTCACAAATATTTTTTTATTTTTACTATTTAAATTGTGACGCCTTGTTTTTAAACATTCTTTTACAATGAGAAGATGGCAATAAAACATATGAGAATTTGAGTTGAGAGTCCACATTTCAATGTTTTAAGTCAAATTTAAGTCAAATTCAAATATTTCAAGGTAATTTAAAGGATCCTAGTACAATTAATGAAAAGCTAAGGTAATATTTAAATAATTCATTGATGAGAAAGATTCTTATGAAAAAATTCTATTAGGTTTAAATAAATGTGTGCCAATAGAATTAGTGAATAAGTATCTAATGGATTTCATGGAAATCGCAAAGAATGTAGAGTAAATTAAAATAAACTAAAAAAGTTTTTGTAAAATTCATAAGTCCTTGTGTTAATTGTTTTTATTTGATAAAAGAAGAAAATGAAGTCATGTAAATTTTAAAGCTCCTGTAGTGACTTTCTCTGAAGTGGGTGACTTAAAAGGGATTCGAGAAAGAAGTGACTAAAAGTGACCTTAATGATTGTGTGGGAGCCATGACTACCGATAAAAATAAGCGTACTAAATATTTTTGATATATATAAACTACGGAATGATCTAAAGATCTGCTATAACAATTACTAGTTTTCTTCAAAAAGTATGTAACTTACCCCTCATTGTGGTTTATATGATCTACTCTAAAACCATATAAAATTTGGCGATGGTGGCCTACTGGAGTATCTTGGATTTCATCTGGGGTCAACGGCGTAATCGTGCTGCTTCTCATGTTGATTTTTGAGCGTCCTCTATTATTAGTCAGAGAATTATATGTATATATTCCAGCAAGAGCATTAGTACTCTCTAATATTGCTAGGACGTCGCCATCGACTGTTGATAAAACAATTTGTTCTTTGGTTGGGACTGGCTGATAAACCTTTCCTTTTTCGAGTATTTTAATTTTTTTATTTGCAGGGAAAGTGTATCTTTGAAGTTTAAAATGACGACGCGGATTATTATAAGAAATAACTTGAATAAATTCAAGTTCGTCAAGTCCATATACATGTCCGTCAGAAGAAGGAATCCTGGAAGGTGGAGTAATACATTCGGTAGGAGAAGACCTGATTGGAGAATCAGGTCTGTCAGGAAGATGTTTCCTGCCAGAAGAAGAAAAAAAAGAAGGTAAGCCGCCACGAGGAACGCCAGGAATAGGAGCGCCATTAGGTAGCCATTCAGACTGTGAACTGACCTCTTCAAACAGAAAGACACGATTATATCATCTTGAGCCACAAACGTTTTTTTGTATTACTTATAATAATCTACAAATATACCAAACTAACACGCTTTGCTAGCAGCATGAAGTTTTCCCAAAGTGACACTTTTCTATTACCTTTATTAATTTTAAGATTATTGTTTCAGTAGGAGGTGATTGTTCATGTAATGCTGACTTTTCGATGATAATTTGAAAATCAAAAATATTGCTGCTTATGATCATTTTTAACTATGTAAATGTAGAGAGAAATTATAAATTTTGATAAATTCTTTATACCGACACAATACATTTCCTTAATCAATTGATACCTTAGATTGACTCAAAAATATTTTTACTTATAAAAGTATTAAAGTGTAATAAATATACCCTGTTGCTAGTTTTTTAATTATCAATGATAATAAAAACAACAATTATTTGCTAATAATTATTTAAATCAAATAATATTTTTAAAATTTAGGCATTTACTATTGTGTACTTGTATAAAATGTAAATGCTTTCAGGTTATAGACATACTCTAACTTCTAATAAATAGTTCTGATACTTTTTAGAGCTTGCGCAAGTGCAGAGGTTGAAATACCAGCCAAAAAAAATTTGTCTGGCTATGAATAATTTGCAACAAATGATTAGGATAACAAATTATCTCATGCGACGAATCTCTCATTCATAGATTTGCAGAAGCTTCTATTCCACGGTTAAAAACTTTTTATAATCACTCATCAATCACGTAATATTTATTCGTGTCCTCAGTTTACATTTAATGAGTATGACTCGTTGCTAAATAATTTAATTATAATACAATTTAGAAATAATTTACTTTATTTGTTGATGAGTTGAATGTGATATTTCGAAACAATGATTCCGATGGAAAAAACCTTAGGCTTCGACGCTACGTTGATTCATCTATTTCAACTTGATAATATTTGAAACATGAAAATACATTTACCGAGTTTTATGTTTCAGAATCATAGAAGCTTTAATCTAACTCTATCCGTCGTAAGTTCTTATATACTTTGATAAACATTTTGCTATAACAATTCTACTAAATCCTATGTCTCAAAATTTCAAGAATATCTATCACATCTATAACATTTGGTAAAAATATACGAACCAATAAAGCATAGAAATTGATAATTTTTTTCTGGATATATTTTTGTCTGATACAAGGAATATAATACAAGTGTTGTATAGATAAGATTCAATAAAAATCAAATAAAAATATACTGACAGAGAAGTATAGGATTTCTAAATCAATATGATTCAATAAAAGGTTAATCAAATGTGTTAGGTCTTACCGCAGCTTATATCACTATTCTGAATGATTTACTGCAAGTTGTATGAAAGCTAATAATGTTTTTAAAATTATAGATATAGTATTGTAATATATTTACCAAAAAAACTCAGGATCACCGTCAACGTTAAGACCAGAGAATGAGCGATCGTCATTTCTTGTAATTACAGCGAAAACTGATGTATATGGTAATGAAAAATATAGATAGCAGAAAGTGTGCCGCTTAAAATACCCTTCCGACATTTTTTTTTTAGTTATGGCCTTGGATAAAATTGTATCTAATTTATATTTGCGTATTTTCTTGAAGTATGATATATCATTAAAAAAATAATTCCTATATCATTGTCAGTTGTACATGTAAGTTCCTTGAATATGAACAATATTTGATTAAAGATTTAAAAAATATTACGAATTGGAATATAAGAGTATTTGACTAACAACATTTGAATAACAGGCACCTATTAAACTAGACTTATCTTCAACGTATCATCAAATAAAAATTTGAAGAAATTTGTAGAGACAGATAAGATTTTCAGATACGTAGAGAAACTTGGTATCCATAAAAATATTAAAATTTCAACAGAAAAGTAATTTCGTCACAGGTATCTTACGCACGGGAAAAAATCATTTAATAAATTAATTATTTTACCCATGTCTCAAATGTTCAGAACTGATAGTATTTAAAAATTTGTTTTAAATAATTTGACAAATAACTACCCTTCAAAAGATCTACAATTAAGCAATAAACTTTTATAACATCCCTGGTATGAGAAGTAAACCCCGGAACTGTAGAGGTTGATTACGTGTGGGTTCCACATTCTCTAGAGGGATGATTCTTTTTTTGTGATGGTGGCGTAGGAAAATCATCATAGTTAAGTCAATGTGAACCTATAATAATTATTTTTAGAAGAATATTTGTGCGAGGAAATAAAACTGAAGTTTTTACATTTTCATCATAATATGAAGGTATTAGTTTTATGTGTGAAAACTAACTATTCCGAATTTCCTCTAAATATCTGCGTTTCGAGACCACCTTAATCTGACAAAACAGGTTTTACGATTATGCCTGTCTATCATTGCGCATACAAAAAAGCTACAAATTTGTTTTTATTATTTTTTAATATGATGCTTAGATTTTGTTTTAATCGTGAAAAATATAATTTTTTAAATAACCACACAAGCTTTTTTTTTTAAAAACGACGCAAGGTACGAAAAAAAAATTGATTGGCAGAAGTCTTAAAAATTGAATTTTTGGACAAACGACGCAAGCTATGTAGAAAGGAAACGACCAAAGTTGCTCACGCATAAATAGCTACATGTTTTTTCGGAATAATTTTTTGATAGAATGCATAGTTTTTATCTTAGTCGTGAAAAATAACATTGAAAATTAACTTTTTTTCAAAAGGACACAAAGTATAAAAAAAATTAGCAGACAGAAGTTATTCACCCGAAAAGGACCTGTATAATTTTTATTATCAATTTTTAGATAGAATGAATAGATTTTCTTTCAATAGTGAAAAATAAGATCAGGAATAAAGAAAAATAGGAAAATGACACTAGCTACAATAACATTTCACTTAATTTATTGATGTTTGGTTAAGAATTCATCTTCTTTAGTCTAAACTTTAACTAGTTATTTAAAAATTGTTTTATTTTGTTGAGGATTAAAATTTTTAATATAATGTTGATATTGTTGGTTAAGAATTCATTTTTTTGATTGAAAATTAAACTATAAGATTAAAAAGTCCTTTAATATTTGAAATATTTGCTTGATGTATTAAAAAATTTTATTAGAAATTAATCTTTTTGTCTAGAAAATTCAATTTGAAATCAAATACAAATTAAGTAATTTGTATACAAAGAACATATAAAATGGAATGCAAAGCGCACGATCGAAGTATTTCGGAGCGCAAAGCGCAAGGACCAAATCGCGTGCCGTAAGCGGTACTTTTCTCAAACTTCTTTGTTTCTGTTATACGGTTCACAAAACCGAACGTGGGGCGCGAGGCTTACATGATTTTTAAATCACATATCGAGCGCGAAGCGCGAGTGTTCGGCTAAGAAAGTGTTCCTTAAGGTCAATAAAACCTTAAATTAATTAGTTCTCTCTATGTAAGACTAAAGTAATTAGCCCAAAAGCATTCAACAGCGATAAAGCTTCCAACGCGAGAATTAGCCCGCTAAGCGCGCAAAAGCAAGTGTATATAACAGAGAGTGTATATATAATTCTAAAAGTATAATTGAGGCCGATAGAGCCGTAAGTAAATAAAGCTCCTTTTCAATCTATAAATAAAAACCAATTTTACAACCAATTTAATCGTAAAGGTTTTGATGATTTTATAATATTTTCAAGTAAACTCATTATATCTATCTGAGCCGAGCACGATAGGCGAACCCTGAAAACAGCCGAACGCAAAGCGCGAGGCAAAAATTATCCGAGCGCGTAGCGCGAAGTGAATTTATTATCGAGCGCGAGGCGCCAGCTATAACGCCCGTGCGCCCTGAGCGCGCTCAAACTTGCGAGCAAAGGGAGCCGCGCGCAAAGCGCGCGATAAGAATGTGCCCGCAAACGGGAAAATTTTTCGAAATATATTCGAATAAATAATAGACTTCATCGTTTAGCAAAGTGTCCTAATAATAACACTTCTTTTTCAGTCATTAGCAGTCGATTTCGCAACCTATTTGTTGACAAGAAGTCTACTTGTAGGTTTGTTTATAAAGTTGCTCATGAAATAATTAATCATTGTTCGCTAATAAAGTTTTTTAATAAAAAGATTTTACCAAGTAATTTAAAAAGAATTAGTTCTAAAGAAAACAATCTGCTCGTTGAAAATTAAAGAAAATCCTTATTTGTTTATCAAATTTATTCCAACAATAAGCAATTGATATCAGGTATAAAAAACTAAACATCTTTTTTATCGCAGACAAATTTATCATCAACTTTATTCAAGGAACAAAGTGTTCAATGTAAAATGCCTAGGATATGCATTTGCTTATCAAAGTTATGTTTAATATAAACAAATACCTTATATTGAAAAAAATAGTAAATAGGTACATTATATCTTAAAGTAGAACTTATACTCATTAATTTTTTAAATATAATAATAAGCCCATATTTGAGGTGTGGTTACCTGTTAGATATTATTTGTAAGGAGCGTGTTTACTGACTTCGTAATGTTGTACATAAATATCAGCAGTTTTAAAAACTAGACGCATTTAAACAAAACTCAAGTTTGTTATTAAATAAAAAATTAATAACGAAATTTTCAAATTGGCTACTAAAAATCTTTTAAAAAAATACTAAAAACATTTTAGATTGGTAAGATTTTTTAAAATTTAGAACCTTCAAACTAAAATTTTTATATTTTGACAGTTTGTATGCGACTAAGTTGACATTTTTTCATTTCGAATTTGATGCGTTTAGAAATAAACAATTTTATTTGGAATACAAGACTCTCAAAATTGAATGACATCAGATATAAAGTTCAGAATCGCACGATTTTAAAACGTTATAAAAAGGATATATTTAGATTATAATTTTACAAAATTGATAACCTAAAATACAAAAGAGTGAAAATTGTATTTTATCTAATTAAAAGCATTCAAAATTGTATGATTGAAAAGCAAAAACTTTTGAATTTTAAGAAATTTAAATTTGAAGCAATTAATATTTGACAATTTGTGATTGAAAACTAAATTAAATATTTTAAAGTAAAAACTTTTGAAATTTTAGAAATCTTGATTTTTATTAAATTAATAAAATTATAATGTAACATAAAATTTGATTAGACAAATTTGTCTATGATCAAAAAATAAATTAAACTTTATTTTCACGGTTTGTGATGTAAAAATTTTCAATTCTAAACCTTTAAAATTGAAAAAAAACGCTTAAAATAAAAAGAAACTTTAAATAAAAAAATATTGAAAGTATAAAAAAATGTGCACTACAAAAACTTGTAATTTAAACAAATTCGAACTGTATCTGAATCTAAAAAATTTTCTCCACGAGGTATTGTGATATTAAAACTTTTTTTGCACACAAACCCTTAAAAATTTCTATAGTTTCATGTAAATTTAATCATTCAGAAATCACTAGTTTTTGAAATGTCAATTATACCTATCTACATTCAAACTTTCTAATGCCTGGTTCTAAAATGTGCTAGTTTTTGAGGCTCGAATTTAAAAATTATTTTCTTAATTTTTCATTGTTTTTTATTTATTTTAGGAGTGTTGATGTTAAATGTGTTTGATAATTACAAACCTTCTAGGCTCGAAAGTATGCAACTATCAAGTTTTTCATTTTGATACTTAACGATTTCGAAAAATTCAAGAAATCAGAAAGTCTTGTGCCTTTAAAATTAAAACCAAACTATTTAGAATATTGAAATTTAAAATTATTAAATTTGAAAATAACTGACATTGAATAGATTGAATTTCTAAAAGTTTAATTGACAATTTAAAAATTTAAAAATTGTTTCATGTATCTGTGGTACACATTTTTTCATTTTTTAATATTTCCGAATAAATTTTTTTTTTATTTGTAACGTTTTTTTTTAATAATTTAATTTCAAAGGCTAAAAATTAAACATTTTACCATTTTGAACGGTAAAAATGAACTTGCATTTATATTCTGATTTAAAAAAAGTTTGTAAATATAATTATTTAGATTTCTATCATTTTGGAAGCTTCTGTTTTGAAATATTTGCATTTAGTTTTCAATTTTAGCTTCTTCCTCATAAAATTGTCTTAATAAAAATATTTTAGTTTGAATTTTTTAAAGTTTGAAACTTTATGTTTTAAATTTTTGTCAATTTCCAATCATCGAATTTCAAGGGCCATATTCATGAATGATACAAGTGTTATTTCTTTTTATTCAATTCGAAATATTGTCCTTTTTAAAAATTTTACCTATTTACAATATTTTTAATTGGAAAGTTCTAAATTTAAAATCATTTTTTACATTTTTTTCAAACTGAATGATTTCAAATTGAAATTATCAAATACAAATGATAATTTATCCAAGGTTCTGCCAGTATGTGAGCCGAGTAGCACTCGATTGCTAACTTTACAGTGACTCTAATCGTCTCTCTAGTTATTCATAGTTTTTTGATAGAAGGCATAGTTGTTTTCATAATCGTAAAAATAATAATAAAATATAAAATAAAAATTGATGAAAAACTGCACAAGAAGCAGTAAAATGCTTAATAACAAAATTGTTTTTGTTGTTGATAATATGTTCACTTTTTGAAATTATAAAAACAAGACAATAAAAATACTTTTGTTATAATATACATTAATGCATATTATGCATTATCATAATATACATTTTCCGAAATAATACATTTTTCAGGTTTCTAAAAGTAAAAATTAATACGAAATATATAATAAAATATTAAAATGATCATAAAAAATAACATTTTCGCTTAATTATGAGATAGCTGAATGAGCAGTTCTAGGCCGCAGGACAGAAATAAATATAAAATACACTTCATATGTACAAAAGTTCGCATTCTCATGAAATTTTTTTTCCATACATTCTTTAACATTTTTTTCTGCTTACATTTATCTGACCAAATTTATTATACAATTATTAAATTAATTTTCTAAAGCTATACTTGACCATTACTATTAAGGAAATAATATGTTTATATAATTTTTTGAGTCAATGAAATATTTTCTAAACATTACATAAGTATTTTCCAACTGAGGTGTGTGTTGATAATTTTTAATTTTTCAACTTCAAGTAAATTTAAAAGCTGTAAATAATATCATTTTTGTACTGTGTGGGATGATAATTTAAATTCCTCGCCAATAGTGCCTCTTCAGCCGCGCAGGTCCATTGAGGGCATTAGTTCCTTCTTCTTCTTTAAGAACAGCGAATGGCTGATTTACGTTAACATTATACTTCCTTTAGCAGCCTGAAACGAACGAAAAGGTTCTCTTCCTTCGGGAAGAGAGAAGCGAATATGCGTCCATGCGCAGTGGTGCCCAGGAGTGGGCACCTTAAGCAAGCTACATGCATGATCGGTCATACCCGTGCCACAACACCACTTCTCATGCGTTAGTGTACGCGGGCGGCGAATTCACAATTTTTGTAAAAAATAAAATTTTATTTTATCGGTTGTTTTAATCATTTGTTCAGTAAAATTTTTAGGTTTGCATTTTTTAGAAATTTAAATACGTGTGAGATAACTTGCAGTGTGGAATTAGCTAAAAACTTGTTACTTCTAAAGGGTGGAGGACATTTTAAGGTTTTGGAGAGACCTGTGATGAGGGTGCCACGTATGTTATCGGAACGAGGGCAGGCCCACAAGATGTGATCCAGATCTTTATGAATATCGGGATTTTAAGGATACTGGCTTGAATTCACAATGTTTTTCCGGACTAAACTAGCATTAAGTGAATAAAAATTGCTTCTTATGCGACAGAGAGAGACTTTCCACTCTCTTGGTGCATTGATGGAAAAAAAACTAAGGTTTTTGACTATCTTGGTAGAAACGCTAGGTGTAGTGCACGCCCTTATTTTTCCCAACGCTAGTATAATAATCCTCACAGCTATCTCAAGAAGATGTTCAAGAGGAAACAAAGAAGTCAGAACTGGGTAGAGAAACACAAAGAAGAACGCAGTCA
>JAUELO010053421.1:0-10025 GCA_032357855.1 Amphibolips quercusostensackenii | reverse complement strand
GTATTTGCGGCCCTACCCTCCACTCGCCTTGCTGCGCTTCTAACGTCACTGCTGATGTCACTTCACACAGTACCTTCTTTCGCCGCAGTGAGGCTATCTTCTCTCTTTCTTTTACTCTGAGGTTTACTGTCGCTGCGTGAGGACAAATAGTACTTCTGTCGCCGCGGTATCGCGCGTTATTCTCTCTCTCTCTTACTCTAAAGTCTAATCGTTAGATATTAAAAGCTTAAAATGGTTGCCTACTGACTAAATAAATGTCGTCTGCGAGAATGTTTTAAATTTATCGATAAAAGTGTCTCGCTTTATGCGGAAAGTGAACAAATGGTTAAAAGTTTTCGAAGAAACCGCAACTTCCTGGCATTATTCAAATTAAATATTATTGACAATGATAATAAATTGTTGAAAAAATTATTTCTGTTAACTTCATTCAATTCTTTACCTCACTCTCATTGAAAATTGCACAAAAAAGGAAAAATTTTTGAAAGAACTATATTTTCTAGCATGATTCAAAAAGAATATTATTAAGCATAACAACAAATTGTTTAAACAATTGTGTTTGTTAACATTAATTAAATATTAACTTACTCTAATCGAAAACTGGACAAAAAGTGGAAAATTTTTGAACAACCGCGACTTTCTAACACTACTCTAAGAGAAAATTGCTGAAAACAATAATAAATTGTTTAAGCAGCTTATTTAAACGTCTAATTATCAGTTAAAGAAGTGTTTTATGCATTAGAAACAAGTTGCATTAAAAAACAGCAAAAAATCATGCTTAGCGCCAAAAACTCGCAAAACACATTTT
Source organism: Amphibolips quercusostensackenii (assembly GCA_032357855.1). NCBI lineage: Eukaryota > Metazoa > Arthropoda > Insecta > Hymenoptera > Cynipidae > Amphibolips > Amphibolips quercusostensackenii. The sequence goes on along the minus strand of JAUELO010053421.1, from coordinate 9,220 downwards.
TCAATTATGGGGTTTTTTTGGGACCCTATAAAACATACTTATGGGGGTGATATTTAAAAAGTAATGTTTTATTCATATTGTATGGCTCATTATAAAGAGAAATGTTGAGTTCGATTCAGCTAATATTGACGATTCTGAATAAAATTTACAAAAACTTTTTTTTTGTAATGGAAAATACGTTTTAAACGCTTTGCAGACACATTCTCATCGCCCGCTTCGCTCCCAAGTTTGAGGGCGCCTAGGGCGCGCGTCTATTGTATCTCGCGCTTCGCGTTTCGTAATATATCTCACGCTAAGCGCTTAAATCATTTTTTCTCGCGTTTCGCGTCAAAAAATTCCTAAGCAAGCGACTAAAAACCTATGGAGTAGCAGATGGTAGCTCTGAGAAAACATTCAGAGACGACTGTTGTCACCTTCAACGCTTGCGGCCGCTGTATAAGGATAAGAACGGTAAAAGACGAACTTCAAACTAGATCATGATCCTAATTTCGTACCTACAATAGCATCGCAAAAGATTTCAAGCATCCTATTAAATTAATTTATAACATCCTCATCTTATCAGGCACTTGAATTAGTCCGTGGCTGATGATGAGAAACCGGGTTCATCCGAGAACAAGCTTTAAAAAAGGATATAAGAATACCGAGGATCAAAGAATTTATAACCCACTTCGTCGGCTTATGGGTTCAATTATCGCGTCGCACTCTGGAAGAATCTAGAGAAAAAGGTTCTCTTAGTACTTGAAACTGTTGTTCTTGGCGGTTCGGAACCCACATGAAACTGTAGGTCCCCCTTCCACCACCAAATAAGTATGTAGGGGTGTTTAAAGAAATAAGGGACTTAACCCGTACCCCCCGGCTTCTGAAATTAACATTGGGTTTGAAATGGAAAAAGTTCGATTTTCGAACAAACGGAAAAAGAAAGTACTTGTTATACACTTTTTGTAAATAAAAGTATAGTCACCTTTAAAAAAATTATAAGGATTAATTTCCATTCAGTAATTTTTGATTCTGAGCCACTCAATACTCTTTTACTGTGCCGGGAAAATGATTTTAAAAAATGCAAAATAGCAGTTTTCTATCAAATTTATGCTAAAGACGGTATTTTTTGAATTTTTTCAATATGAATTATTTTCAATCGATAAGTGACGAGTTTCCAAACATATTTTTAATAATTTTGAATTGTTTAAACATTAGTATTCATTAAAACAATTTTTCCCTCCTATAAGTCGTGAAATGTTATTATCTTTCTTTTCGCTGAGGCATGAAGTAAAGACAATATGGAGGACTGCAAAATATGCATTTTTTTATTCTATTGAGATTTAGGCTACAGGCAATGTGCACGCAAGATGCACTAAACATCTTGAACATTCAGAAGTCAGTAGGGTACTGGCACCAGCTCAGAAGGCGGCTTTTATTAAACACCTGTCACATTGTAAGAAACTTTCTAGACCATCAAGAAGCAAGCGTCTAAAACCTGTGGAATGGCAGATGGTAGCTCTGAGAAAGCATTCAGAAGTGATTGTTGTCACATTCAACCCTTGCGGCCGCTGTGTAAGGACAACAGCGGTAAAAAACGTACTAAAAACTATACCATGCTCCAAAATTTGTACCTGCAACATCATCGCAAAAGATATCAAATAACGTATTAAATTAATTTAAAACATCCTCGTTTTATTAGGTACTTGACTTAGTCCATGAGTGATGATGAAAAACCGGGTAGAATCCGAGAACAAGTTAAAAAAATAATATTAAAAGAGATCGGTAGCTCTACGGAAGCATCCAAAAGTAACTGTTGTCACACCCAACGCTCGCAGCCGCTGTGTAAAGATAAGAGGGGTAAAAGACGAACTATGAACTACACCATGTTCCTAATTTTACACCTACAACAACATCGCAAAAGATTTCAAACATTACATTAAATTAATTGATAACATCCACATCTCATTAGTCAACTTGAGTTATTGTTAGTCCGTGGCTAATGATGAAAGACTGGGTTCACCCTAGAACAAGTTTAAACAAGAAATAATAATAATAGGTTTTATGATAGGCATACAAAGGCTTAATGTTCAAAGGTACTACGCATTTGTTGCCTAGAAACCAGACGCTCAACATGCATCTAAATTTGGACCGATAGCCTGTCTTCCAACAATTTATGAATGTCTTACAGCTATCACTGCCCAGTGGGCACAAACGTTAAAGAACATCATTAGAACGTTTCATAAACGTCCTAAGTCAGTCCAAATAACGTTCCAAAAACGTACAATGTTTTATAGACGTTTTAAGAACGTATTTAGAACATGAAACATTTTTAGAACATTATTTGGTCTGACTTAGGACAGTTTTTGAAACGTTTGAATAACGCCTTTTAACTTGCGCAACCAGGGAACGTTTTTAGGACGTTCCAATTGCGTTCTTAAAACTCGTGCCCACTTGGTAGTTTCCAAAATTGAACAGTTTTTAAATTATGCAATTTTCACAAGAAATTGTAACACGTCAATAATATGGCACAATTTAACTCCGGACCAAAATCAATTTTTAAATAGATGAGATGACAATTGTAGAAATTTAACTTGAATAATCTCCAGTAGAAAACGCTGAAAAATTATAAAGTAGAAATATTTCAAATTGATTCAGAATTGAGAAATTGTAGATAAAAGAGCTGAAAAAATCAAATGGAAAGTGTTAATGTTGATAATTAATTACTGCACATTTTTATTTCGCTGATCAATTTTCATCCGAAAATGGAATATTTAAATTTTTGTTAAAAATAAATATGTTTCAATAAAAAATTAAATTTCTATAAAACTGTTGAATATTTAAGCAAAAAAGACGGTACTTGAGATTTTTAACCATAAAATACCAATTTTGAAGAAAAAAGGTAATTTACAACCGTACAGTTCAATTTGTCATCAAATAGTTAAGGTTTTAGTTGAAAAAATTAATTTTTAACCAAAAGAATAAATGCTAAACGAATTCATTTAATATTCAACTAAAGAGATGAATTTTCAACTAAAATTATAAATCTTCAACAAAAAAAAACGGAGTTTTAAGAAAGTAGTTGAACTTTTAACCAAGGTCTTAAATGTTCTACCTAATGAAAACGAATTTTCACCAAAAAATGTAAAGGTTGATATTTTCACCAAAGAATATTTTAATTTTAAATTAAAAATATTTAAATTTACCCAAAAAATACAAATTTTCAACCTAATACTTGAGTGGTCAAGTAAAATGGATAGAATGATAATAAATAATTTTTAAAACATTTTTATGTCGATAATTAGTCTTCAACAAAAAAAGGAATAGCTAAATTTAATTTAGAATTTTCTTCGAACAAAAATTCAAATAGGAAACGAGCTTTGTGCAAAACAATTAAATTTTTAATCACATTAATAAATTTTCAAGCCAAAAAGATACATTTTCTTGAGAACAGATGAGTTTTCAATCCAAAAATACGAATTTCTTATAAAAGGGTTTATTTTCAACCCGAAAATACGATTTTTCAACAAAATCGTTCATTCCAAACTTTTTTTACCAAATAGTTAAGTTTTTAGTTTTAAAAATTAATCTTCAACCACAAAAAAGTATTTTTAACAAATTCCTTCAAATTTCAACCACAAAAAAGTATTTTTAACAAATTCCTTCAATTTTCAAATAAAGATATGAATTTTCAACAAAAATTACGAATCTTCAACCAAAAAAACGGAGTTTTAAGAAAGTAGTTGAACTTTCAACCAAGGTCTTAAATTTTCTACCTGAGGAAAACGAATTTCCAACAAAAAATGTAAAGGTTGATATTTTAACCAAAAAATATTTTTATTTTAAATTAAAAACATTTGAATTTACCCAAAAAATACGAATTTTCAATATGATACTTGAGTGGTCAAGTAAAATAGATAGAATGATAATAAATAATTTTTAAAATATTTTTATGTCGATGATTAGTGTTTAACCAAAAAAAATAGCTAAATTTAATTTCGAATTTTTTTCGAACAAAAATTCAATGAGGAAACGATTTTTTCACAAAACAATTCAATTTTCCATCAAACTAATAAATTTTCAAGCCAAAAAGATGAATTTTGTTGAGAATAGATGAATTTTCAATTGGAGATATGAATTCTCAACTAAAATTATAAATCTTCAATCAAGAAAATCTAAAGTTTCAAAAAAGTAGTTAAACTTCTAACCAAGGAATTGAATTTTCTACCTCAAAAAAATTAAGTTTAAAAAATGTTATGGTTGATATGTCAACCAAAAAAAATTTTACTTTTTCATCAAAAACATTTGAATTTGAAAAAAAGACGAATTTTCAATGAAATACTGGAATGTTAAATCAAAACAGATTAACTTTCAACAAAGCCATTGCATTTTAACCAAAAAATAAATTTTCTACCAAAAAGACGAATTTGTAACCGAATACATAAACTTGGAGGAAAATAGTTTCATCTTTAACTAGAACACAAAATTAAAAAAAAAGTAATTGGTAAATTTCTAGTTAAAAATGTTAAATTTTAACAAAAAAAAGCTGATAAAAAACCTTGTGAAGAAGAAATATTTTCAAATTTGTTCAGAAATGAGAGATTTTAAATATAAGAGTTGAAACAATTAAATGAAAGCTCTAATGCTAAAGACTAATTATTACAAAATTTTGACTTAAATAATTAATTTTCAAACGAAAATGGAAGAGTTAAATTCAAATAAGAAAAACTTTCTTGATAGAAAGAATTTCTTGAAAAACAAATTTTCTATAATGCCATTAAATTTTCTTCCAAATTGTCAAACTTTCAAGTCAAAAAAACGAATTTCCTAAACAACAGTTGAATTGAATTATACCAGAAAACCTAATAAAAAATTTGTAAAGTAGAAATATTTTCAAATTTCTACAGAATTGATAAATTACAGATAGAAGAGCTAAAAAGTTTAAGTGAAAAGTTTTAATGTTATTAATTAATTACCAGAAAATTTAAATCTCGATGCGATCAAAACTGAGCAATTTTTAACAAGAAATGTTTAAAATTGAATGAATAATAAATAAAAGCCTTAGGGAATAAATAATATTATCCATTAAGCTTTACAAAGTGTTTTAATCCACATTAGTTGGGCAGTTTAAATTTCCAAGGATTTATATTCAGAAAATGGTAAATTTTGAGATAACGAAATAAAAGAATTAAACATTTTCGAACTTGAAAGTAAACAAATGTAAATTTGATATAAAACGCAAATAAAAAAGATTGTGGGTTTCGGTATTTTAATTTTAAAGGGTTCCATAAAATATTTTAAATTTTTCCTTAAAATTTTGATATTATATTGGATACACTTACCACAGGAAATAATGAGAACCGTAATTATAAGGAGTATAGTTTGAATAAGGACCATCGCTTTCAATAAAGAGATCCCGTAAACTTTGACTAATAAATTTAGAACATATTTATGGTTACATATACCTGTGCTAGCCAATATTTAATGCTCGAGTGTATGCTACATGCGAAATGATCGGAATTGTTGCGAAATGTTTGTGGACTAAACTGTAGAAAAAAAAGAAAAGTCATTCAGGTGAGAGCAATATGATAAGATTGAAAGCATTATTTATAATAGATCTTGGACTCTATTAACAACTAGAAAAATCTACGCGGAAATTCTCGTCGAACTTTAAACTTAATGTTATTAATATCTCGTCATTTGAGAGTTTTAAGCAGGAGAAAATTCCCTACAGTACCATAAATAATCCAACCAGCAGTGGATAATCGGAACTATTCTTAAATTTAATTAATTAATTAACATACATCAGTATATTTAATTGATGATTATTATCCACTGCAGGGAAGTTTCTCCTACGCTTCCTACTTTAAAGATATATCTTCTCCCACTGGTCTATTGTCAGTTTTATGATTTTACTCTCATTATTCACATTCAGTATAAAAAATCAGTTTTTCGCCTACTTTCTTCATCTAAATACTACTGACATTTCACTAATTACTAGTGAAATTCAACTAATTCCTTAGGGGCGGTTCAGAGACTGGGTCACGCTATTACGAACGCTACTTACCAGCCTGAGGGTGGACCCTATTTTCAACTTGACGAATTTCTTTGCTCTCGCCCGCCAGTTTTATTCGAATGCTAAAAAAAACTCCAAATTTGAGTGAAATCAGTTAATATGTAGGGGTCGCGTAAAGATCATAAAGCTTCCCATTGACTTAACATGGGAAAAAGTCCCCTTTTTGTAAATCTATTATTTAAACACGATAACATGTTACGAATAATTTCGTATTTTAAGGGATCAGTCTACTTTAGACGATAAAAAAAGGGCGATATTTGGGAATTTTTCATGAGCATGCTATAAGAAATATTGTTATAAAACTTGTTAGGTATGATAAATAAGATCTGAAAATACATAAATTTTTTTTATTTCCTTTATTCAATTTTTATGAACAAAAACCACAGCTGAACTCAACTCCTCAAAAAGTAGGTAGGTCAATGGTAGCCATGATAACTTAATAACGACATATCGGAAACAAAAAAACGAAGAGTTTTAGATTCAGTATGACTGTGGCTTTGGCATGAACTATGCATATTAATATTTATCAGTATATAACAAAATGGCGGACAAAAAAAACAAAAAACAGAAGAAAACAAGGTATTTTTTACTGTTTTTGGCACAAAACAAATAGTAAAAATCAAAATTTTAACGAGGTCGTAGTTCAAGCTTAAGCTATTCATGCATAGACTATTAGTTTGAAATTTCATAAGGATCGGTTCACTGGTTTTATAGAAATCATGGCTACCGTACGAAGAAATATCGTTTTAAGAAAAACGCTTCTAAAGTTTTTTCAAATGAAAAATCATATTAAAAAATAGTGAAAATTGAAATTTTAACACGGTCAAAGGTCATGCTCAAGCTATTCATGTGTAGAATATTAATTCAAAATTTCATTAGGATCGGTTCACTGGTTTTGAAGAAATCATGGCTACCGTACGAAAAAAAATTGATTCGAGAAAAACGCGTTCAAAGATTTTTTTAATGAAAATTCATAGAAAAAAAATAGTAAACATTAAAATTTCAATACGATCGAGTGCATACTGAAGCTATTCTTGTGTAGAATATTTAGTTGAAATTTCATTAGGATCAGTTTACTGGTTTTGAAGAAATTATGGCTACCGTACGAAAAAACATTGTTTTAAGAAAAATGCTTTCAAAGTTTTTTTAAAATGAAAAATCATAGTAAAAAATAGTAAACATTAAAATTTTAACATGGTCGTAGGTCATATTGAAGCTATTCATGTGCAGAATATTAGGTTAAAATTTAATTAGAATCGGTTCACTGGTTTTGAAGAAATCATGGCTACCGTAGGAAAAACACTGTTTCAAGGAAAATACGTTTTAAGTTTTTTAAAATGAAAATTCATGAAAAAATCTTAACTAGAGTTCATCAGCGAAGCCTGCACAGTACACAATGCCTTCTGCTTGTTCATGGTTTTCAATTCCTTCCAATCTTGCTCGCTTTCGTTTTATTCTTTGATTGTTTATCCATGATGCATGCACCGACGTTGCTCGTAAGTAAAAGGGTCGAACCAGGTGTAGTAACGTAAAGGTAACAGATATATCTATAGTTAGACAGCTCGGTTCGTCATGAAATTTTAACACGATACTTTTGGACACATATACTTTTAAAAAATGTAAAAAAAATCGATTTTTCAAAGTTGGCAAAGTAGAGTGATCCCTTAATATATTTTTGAGAATTCATCAGAGAATAAAAATTAATCATAAATTGTAGAGGGCAAATGACTTTAAGCCACTCTTTTAGGTCCCAAAAGAAAACTTTTTGAGTGGCAAATTATAGCTTTACATAATATTGCGGTTGACTAACCCTTTTTAAAAATTTTTTCTCATAAATAATTTTCATTCATTAATTATGGAACACTCAGTTATTAGTTAACTAATTTTCAGTGGTTTTAACAATTTTGATTTGCTTAAAAATTTGTCTTTTTAAGTAAGTCACGAAATGAACGTATTTTCTAGATATTATGAGTTCTTTAATTAATTATAACAACTACATAATTTGTTTTAATAACTTTAGAATTATGCTTATATTAAATATATTTAAATAAAATAAAATTATTTTGCTTAGACAATTAGAAGTATTCTTAAAAAATAAATTAGTACTCAAAGATATTAAAATTTGTCGAAAATTTAGTTAGATAAAATGTTTCTCCTGCTTTTTCTTGGTATGTAAACTATATACTTGAACAAACACGTATCATTGAAATAATTGTAAAATTATTTAAGCAAGTCATTGTATTATTGTGATTGATTAGAGTACTCATAACGTCTAGAAAATACGTTCATTTCGCGACTTACCTGAAAATAACAAGCGCTTAAACCAATTAAAATGGTTCAAACAATTAAAAATAAATTTAATTAGTTTTCAAATGACTAGGCAGTATTACGTTACTGATTAATGATTATTTATTTAAAATAACTTTCAAAAAGCGTTAATAATCGGCAATATTACGTAAAATTCAAATTTTTCACTTATGGGGTTAGCTTTTGTGGATCCATAAGAGTGACTTAAATAATTTCACCCTCGAAATTTATTATCAATGCTCATTTTCTGACGAATTTCGAGCAATATTCTGAAATACGGAATTATTTATAACATATTATCGCGTTTAAATATTAGATTCACAAAAAGCTGACTTTTTCCTATGTCAAATCAATGGGGAACTTCATTACCTTTACACGACCCCTAAATCTTAACCGATTTTGCTAAAATTTGAAAGAACTTTTTGTTTAAGCATTCGGAAAAAACTGATGGTGAGAGCACAAAAATAAAAAAAGTCGACATAAGTATAAATAAGAACCACCCAATTGTGGCCTATCCTAACATCTTAGACTGTTATGTAAAGTTTTGATACACGCACATACAGTAGGGTAGTCCAAAAAGTTTTATTTTCGAAATATTAAGCAAATCGGCACCAAATTTGTTCTAAATACAAAAAAATGCGTTTTTTTGTTGTTAAAAAAATTATCTTTAGAGGCTCCGCAAGACCCATTAAGTTGAATACGTATTTTCCATAAGAAAGAAAGACGTTTTTGCGAATTTTATTCAGACTCATCAATAGTACAAGAATCGAGTTAAAACTCACCATTTCTCTTTAAAATTAGCAATAAAATACAACAATATATATATATATAGATATATATATTTTAATATCGCCTCCATCA